>BKCH01001539.1:0-28782 GCA_008635985.1 Ficus erecta
CTTACGCAAATAATATCTCTCAATAAAACAGAATGAGAACAAAGAGAAAAGATCATATTTTGCCAGCTTTGAGTACAGATCAGAGGGGATTGAGATGGTTGGTCTTTGAATCTTGTTAAACAAACAAAAGAAACTGGTATAGATAATCCATATTTAAGCATAATTCTATAGATATTGTCTCTCTATAAAATCATGCATGTACATTCATAACGCACCTAACTATCTTTATATATATATACACACTATGATTGTTAGATATACCTACATATATATATATATATATATATAGTATATTAGATAGTTAGTAGTCATGCATGGTGATACTACGTATTATCGGCTCTAGATATTAATTTTCTGTATATATTTGTTGCACATTCACACACACACACACATATATATAAGTTAGTTAGTTGTAATGGTCAAGTATTCAATGGATTTTATAAAAATCTTTAATTACGAGAATTATTAGTAAGGTTATCGATATTACAATTTTTAATCGTTAGATTTTTCATCAAATTAATTTTATTAAATTATTATAGTATTTCTAATTTGAGACATATGATTTTAATATGATTTAAAAGATTGCAATTAAATTCTCCAAATCTTTGAAGGTCCTCATGGATAGTAAAACACACTTTTGTGAGTTTAGCTATAAATTTTAAAGTTGTTCCTATGAGGGTTATGTGGAAAATCCAATGGATTTAGGGGGAAAAAAAAAATCTTTTGCAGCATTATTAGCAATAATTCAACTTTCAGTCGTTAGATTTTTTTTATCCAATTTTATTAAATTATATATATTTTTTAATTTGATACATTTGATTTTAATATGATTTATCAAATTAAAATTAAATTCTTGAAATCTTTGAATTCTCATGAATATTAAAACATACCCTTTAATGAATTTAGCTAGAAATTACAAATTTGGTCCTATATATGGGGTTATGTGGAAATCCAAAAGACTGCTATATGATTTACAAGAAGGACTGCGTAATAATCTTGTCGGTAAATTATTTGGATTCACTGTAATCAAACTGTTGGAAACAATCAGTAGAGGTACACCTAAAAGCTTGGAGTGCCCACCATAAGGGCTAAAGGTAAAAATAAACACATTCATGGGGGAAAAAAAGTAATAAAATAAAATAATAATAATAATAAATTAAGTAAAGCAAAGGTAAAATTGATTCCAAAATGGACAATAAAAAGCGATATACCAACTAATTTAATCTGTACAAATATATTAATCGACTAACAAAGTCAAGACAATGTTTACCAAATCTAGTGCATAATTATATTGCTCATTTGCGATTGTAAAAGGAGATGGTCTCTTGTGATTATTGTAAGAGGATATGCCAATCATCTTTAAACACATTAAATTATCCTTAGATAATTCATGTTTATTTTTTTCCTGACAATATATATATATATATAAAATAAAATCACCTTAGGGTTAAGAATTCGGATTTTGCATTTCAACGACTTTCATATGCCAAATGAACTACCTGTTTGTCCTTACATATGTTAAAACCCCCAAAATGAAAGTGATAGAGAGATTTGACAAAACATTCTAGTTTTGAATTTCACATGCAAAATAAAAAAGAAAAAAAAATCCCAACTTTATTGTGTAACTTTATCATATACACTTTTTTTTTTCCACAAAGACAAAAAAAAAAAAAAAAAAAAAAGTCTCTCTCTCTCTCTCTCTCTCTCTCTCTCTCTCTCTCTCTCTCATAACAATAAGAATGTATAGAATTTGAATTATAATTGAGCCGCAGAAGTTGACTGTTGCAAAGCTAGCCAAGCAAAATTAAACAGGTTTGAGCAATCATACTGCTTCATTAAATGATACAAAGTTTTATAAAAAATTTAGTGATACTACTCCCCAAATGTGTTTCCCACTATAATCTTTCTCTAAAGTTTGGAACTTCCACATGAGTTTTCAAATATGAAATTTCTAACCTTAATGTGGGAAAGTACTATACTTTAAGTAACTACGTAAATATATAAATTTAACCTTATTTGCATATTAAATAAAGAGTAGTAATTAACATTGAATAGATTAAAAATAAAAAAGATCATATGGACCAACCATAGGACCCAGATGATCAATATTGGGTGTGCCTAAAGTAAAAGGGTGAGCCAAAATTTTCGCCTGCTAAAACTAATACCCAATAGAAAATTCATAAGGAAAAAAGAGAGGGGAAAAAAAAAAAAAAAAGAGGAAAGGGAAATTCTATAATAATAATAATAATAATAATGTAGACCCCTAATCAATACCGGTTTGAGTTGTTAAGATCAATACCGGTCCTACACCATTAACAAAATTTTCCATCTTTAATTTCTTTTCTTTTTTTTTTTTCCTAAGAATTTTTTTTTTATTTTTCTTTTTTTGGGGGTGAATAAAGCAAGGGTCTTATGTCAGTTCAGTTCATGAGGCAAACTGCAGAGTACTGTGTGTTAGAAATTCAATTCAATAATGGGGAAAATAATGAGCAAAAGGATTTTCCCCCATAAAATTAAATAAACAAATAAGAAGATTGCCACGTCAGCAATCCAGCTGGCAGAGACTCCAGCTTGGAATTTGCATGCACGCGCTTTCAAAATCCCTTATAAAGCGTGTTAAAAAAAAAATAGGCACACAAAGAAAGAAAGAAAGAGTACTCTCTCTCTCTCTCTCTCTCTCTCTCTCTCAATCATCTTCTCTGCTCTCTCAGGCGTGGTCTCTGGCTTTGATTACTTAACTGTCTGTCTCTCTCTTCTGTAAAAGGCATCAAGCACTCATCAAAGCGCATGTCTGCTTTGTTTCTTTCTCTCTTCTAATTCGTTCTCAAACAGTGAGAGTTCAGAACCAAAAAAAAGAAAGAAAAAAAAAAAGAAAAAGAAAAAAGAGAAGTGATTAGATTTGTTTTAGTCTCTCTCTTTTCTCTCTCTGTGTCAAATAATCATTTTGGCCGTTCCTCATCATCAAAAACACACAAACGACACTTCCAAACAGTGTATCTGTGTATCAGCTTTTTTGACACTCTCTGAAGCAGACCACAATATAATTGCACATCATTTGAACTTACATACCCACTGTTTGTTTTAAGCGAGATCAGCTGCTCTTCTTCTTCTTCTTCTTCTTCTTCTTCTTCTTTCCTTTACTATATATATATATAAGGAAATGGATAGCTGGGATTCCTCCTTACGACATGATCATAATCGGCACCGTCACCGGAGAGCCAATCCCTCCTTCTCTTCCTCTCTTCTCGACGCCATTTACCGCTCCATCGACGACGGAGACGGTGCCGATCACGGTCAAGGTCAAGGTCAAGGTGAAGGTGAAGGTGAAGGGGAGGTGATAATCTACAGAGAGACGATGAGGAAGAAGCAGAGCGGTTCCGGTCTTAAGGAGGAGGAGAAAATGGTGAATTTCCGTCGGGCTTGCTTGATCGAGAAGTGGATGGAGAAGAAGGTCAGCGAGAAGGTCGTCGTCCGTCGGAGCTCCGTCGCCGATTTCGACAGAAAATCACGCCACCATCACCATAGGGAAATTGCGCTGCTGAATTCGAGCTCCAGCTCGTCGGAGTCGAGCTCCGGAGGCGGATTCTCGTCCTCGGAGTCGGATTCTTTGCAGAGGCCGAAGCCGATTCGGACGAGCGTCTCGGCTCTGCCGGCGTCGGAGAAGCCTCAATTCGACGGTTACTCTCGGTATGGCAAGTACATTAACAATTCGGCTCCGATAAAGCACCAGATTAAGCCGAGCAAGCACGAGAGCGGCTTCGTGAAGACGAAATCGAAGGCGTTGAAGATCTACGGCGATTTGAAGAAGGTGAAGCAGCCCATCTCCCCCGGTGGCCGCCTCGCAAGCTTCCTCAATTCGCTCTTCACTGCCGGCAACGCGAAGAAGGCGAAGATCGAGGACCTCAGGAGTACTGCAAATCCGCCGCAGCAGCTGAAATCGAAGTCGACGAACGCGTCGACTTGCTCTTCGGCGTCGTCTTTCTCCAGGTCCTGCCTGAGCAACACGCCGTCATCGCGGGGGAAGTTCAGTGACGGCGGCGGAGGCACTAAGAGGTCCGTCAGGTTCTGTCCGGTGAGCGTCATCGTAGACGAGGATTGCCGTCCGTGCGGCCACAAAAGCCTGCATGAGGATCGCGAGCCGGCGCTGATGGCGTTGACCGCCATGAGAAACTCCATCGACGACCGCCGCCGAGTCCAGGAGGTGGCGATCGACCTGTTGAAGAGTTACCAGAAGAAGAATGTAAACGACACTCGAAACAATGTCGTCGACGAGTTCGACATGAGAGACGTCGTTCGTGGCAACGACAATGCGTTTGATCACGTAAACGACGACGACGATGACGACGACGAAGAATACGACGACGCGGCGAGTTACTCGAGCTCCGATCTGTTTGAATTGGATAATCTCTCGGCGATTGGGATCGAAAGGTATCGAGAAGAATTGCCTGTTTATGAAACGACACATTTCGATACCAATCGAGCCATTGCCAATGGTTTGATTTTGTAATTTCTAAAAAGATAAGAGGGGGAAAATGGTATAAATTTTTATTTTTATAATTAGCTTTTTCAAGTAATGGTGTGGGGGCTCTTTTTTTTTTTTTTTTTTACATTTTAGAGAATAATATTTTCTCTTCTTTGTGTTAATTATGGTTGATGATGACTGCTTATGCTTACTTCTTACCTTTTTTTTTTTTTTTTTTTTTTTTTTTTTTTTCTTTTTTTGGTGAAATGAAGTGTCTTTGTTACAAATTTTCTTTTTCTTTATTAAATTTTGGGTGTAGTAAAACTAAAGAATAATGTGGAAAGGACAGTTCGGTTATTGAAGATAAAAGATGTGGGAACAAAAATTATGAGAGAGTACAAAGGCTAGCTGTGAAATATTCTTCTTGTTTAGAGCAAAAATGGCTAAAAATGAAAGACTATATTCTTGGATTGCGTTATCAGACAGAGTACCAAGTGGAATAAAGCTTTTTTTTCTTTCTTTTTTTTTTTTTTTAATAAATTTTTTAAAGATGCTAAGAAGATGATCAATTGGTGAGGTTAAAAGCAAAGGCAGATTTTCTACACACTCATTCATTGCAAGAGAGATATTAGACAGCTTTAACTTTTCCCTCACATAACACGTGGGTCCTCCCTTGCTTCACGATAACACCATCTTAATTCCTTGATTATTTACAATGAAAATTTTTTTTAAAAACAATTTAAAAAAAGGTGGTTCTTGTTAATTATCATTTGGTGGCTGATTTTTTTTATAAATAATTTTTGTTATTAAAAAATGGAAAATGCAATCCGATTGGCCAAATCTAATTTTCCGGTGGCGGCGGAATTTTCCGGGAGGGTAAAAGTAGATTAATTGATGAGGTTAATGGAAAGATGGAGAGAGTGATTAGATTCATGGTCTCCAAAGCTGTGGACAAAAGGATCTAATCTTTGATCCTCTAGGCCTCGATGTCAAATTTGGTTGGCTTGTAAGCTAAGAGAATGGCTCAACAAGTATTTGAAAATGTTTTAACAATACTTCTTTATTACGTATATATGAATAAATTAGTGTTTACCGAAAAACTTCATTTTCAAATCCACAAGTGATCAGATTCAGTCTAAAAGCCTAGTTGTGGTATTATTAGCTTAAAACCTTTTTCTTTATACTCCTTGTCTTCCACAATTTAAAAGCCACAATCAGGACAATATTAATGGGTAATTTTGGAGTTAAATACATGGAAGCTTGTTTTTCTTGTCATCATTTAATTGGCTAATGTTGAAAGACATCAACGGTGTTTAACACCAGACATTGATGAAATGTAGATCTCACAATATGGAATCTATAGATGAGAAGTTGCTTTCTATTAACGGGACATTTGGAGCATACACTTTAATTTGAATTTTGGAAATGTTTTAATTGGAAATGAGTGAATGTTTAGATTTATGTGTTTAATTGAAAATGAATTATGATAGTTGAAAAGTGTAAAAACTTGAAATGTGTTTAGAAAAAAAAAAAGGATACTTTATTGAGTGGAGGTTCCAAACGTAACTATAGTGTTTAATATTATTGTTCGCTGATATCTCAAAGTATATCTTTTTTATTTTATTTTTTTTGTATTTAATTAGATGGCCATAGATTTGTTAATAGGTAGGCCTCTTTGCAAAGAATATTTGAGTTTTTGTAGGCCAAAATTCGATCAAAAAATTTTTATTTGTTGAACTTTTTTTTCTTGGATAGTTGCCTACGGTCTCCATGATTAGCGTTTTAGAACTTTGGAGTCATGTGATGGAAATGCAATTGTCAAAAAGACACACTAACTTTTTTAACAGTGCACTTGGGCCTCGGACACAAATTTTATTATAATGTGCTCAAATAACCAAAAAAATAAAATAAAAATAAAAATAAAAATATCGTTAGCATCACTTGAAGCAGCATGATCAGTCGTTGTGTGGAAAAAAGTTCTGAGAAACAATATTAACTTTATAGGGAGTCACAAAACTTAATATTATTCCCTCTGAATTGAATTAAATTTGAGCAAACACATTGATAATGCTTTAGGAGCTCTAATCATTTGGTTCTTGAGAATATGGTGGCCAGAGAAGAGAACAACAACTTAAAGCCTGTTTTTCTTTGTTATTCCAAAACCAGAAAAGATAGCTATTTAATTAATTAATTATTTATTTATTTGTTTACTCTTTTGCATTAAATACCGATAACTTATGCCTTTAATATGATTTACAGTTTCAGTTTTGCGCGTATCATAATTATTTTCACTTTCTTTCTTGCTCTAGATTCTTCAATTCATGCATGTTTTAGAGCAAAAATATATAAACACACTTGAATTTTTTTATTTATATACTACTTGAATGTTATTATTTTTTTAATCTTGTGTTTCCTATATTCTTTTATCAACATACTATAAAGATTATTTTTTCCTCAAATGTATAGCGAAAAAACACACCGACTGATGTCATGCATTGCATATATAATATAATACATATAGATAAAGGTGGAGCTAACCTATTATTTAATGAGACATATATTAAAAGATAAAGTTTTTAATATGTCAGTTTTTAATGAGGTAAAAATGAGAAAAATATAAAGCTCTTAGAAATAAAATTTTTTTACAAGAAAAGTTCATTAATGGCAGGAGTCCGCACTCGATCATCTCCGTCCTTGCACACAAAAATAATATATATATATATATACACACACATAAGCATAATATATATGTACACATATCTATATGGAGTTATATATATGTGTGTGTGTGAATACTTTGGTGTATTATCGTGTGTGTGTGTGTGTTTACAGTTGGCCCTTTAATGAGCTCAAGCAGTATGTTTTTCATTCGGACAATATTAATCAATATCCTTTTCTGTCAAATTCAAACTATTCTTGAGAAGCAATTTAGTCATAATAAATCTTAGAGATAGCCATGGGAGGACCACTAAATCATAACAGTGTGATATGCTAATTAAATTATAATAACCCATATTCCTAACTAAATTGTTTAAGGCGAAAAAAAATATTTAAAGTTAGCTTGTCCTGTAGGAAAAGAAAAGGCTAGCCTATGGTCAAAAGTATTATAGACTCAAAATGGCTATACATTGAAAATTAAATCAGTCATGGGACCAGGTATATTGTATATCAAGAAAGGAAAAAAAAAAAAAAAAAAAAAAGCTATTCACCAACAATACAATCTTATTAGATTGAAAATTACTTCTTTTCATTCCTTAAGATTTAAAGCATGTTACATATAATATACACACATGTATTTATAAATATATATATATAAAAAATCCTTCATTGCTGAGGAAAAAAGAATGTATATACCCATATCTTTCATATGGTTGGTGAAGTGGGGAGACGTTGACAACATTAATGATGCCAATAGAGAGAATGAGAGATAGTGGGTGTGTGAGACCACCAACCCATCCAAGGGTTGACTATTTCTAAATATGACATAAGCTAACATTATGACCTTAATCTTCTTCTAATTAATCACAAACTTTTTTCTGATATTGTCTTTTGGTTCTAATTAATTCTGCCAACTCTTGTGAAAACGAAGTTGGTTAGTGCGCACCCACATATATATAAATACGTGATATATGTGTATATGTATAACATGTTCTTGATGTTTATAAATTTGTTTTTTGTTGCATGATATCATATATAGAGGCAGAATTTGCACTCCTCAAACAGCTATAGATATTAAAACACAAAGAAAGCCTGTCTAATTTACTTAATTTCCATGTGGGAAGTAATAAGCTCTCTCATGCATCTCCTAGTGGTAGACAAGAGTTAAACATAACCATGCAAAGCACTAGCTAGTAGATATATATTAACAAGTAACTTTATATATACATATATACATATATATATATATATATATATATATTCTCTTTCCAACGAAGGAAAAAAGGAGCTCGGTTCAACTGATCATTATCGAACGACCATTTTTTTTTTTTTTGTAAGAACAAATAGTTGAATATGGACGACCGGTTTGGAAGTGTCCCGTTAATAAGCAAAAGACGAGTCTTGGCTGGGAAATGTCACTCACCCACCATGCAAGAACAAGTACTCAATGGCACGTAACATTTTTTTTTTTCTAGCAAAAAGCCAGTTTATGTGGTTTATGTCATTTTTTTTTTTTTTGGGTAGGGACCAAAATTCTGGTTCGGGTTCGAGTCTACCACAAAACGAATCTGATTGACGGCTCGCGATGTCGTTGTGGAAGGGTGCAGAATGGGGTCTGGTATAACTGTTCATCCAAAGAGATGAAACACTAGAGCCTCAGATTTTGCTAGCTCATTATTCACATTCTTCTCAATAATTTGAACGGATATCATATATTAATTAATATAGGCAAAGAAGTAGCTAGCTCTTAATATTCTTGGCTGTCATGTTCCATTCTTTATTTTTCCATCCACACGAATTATTATTAAAAAAATTAAAAAAAAATGAAAGAAAAAACAACTTTTAATGCATTAATTCCAAGCCAAAAAAAAAAAAAAAACATGTCTGGCTCAATAATTTGCAAAAGATAAGGTAGAAGCTAAACTTTGAAAAGTTTGTGATGTTAAAATCTTATCATTAATGTTTGTATGTTTATCCTAAGCTTAATTAATCCACCTTTTAAAAGCTGATAAATTCTCGTTCTGCAGAAAAGAAAGAAAGAAAGAAGGGAAAGAAAAGTGGACCCAACTGTCAACAATGATAGAGAGACTACTGCCATCCAAGCGTGCTATAGCAGAACTGGTTCACACACACACTTGGGGTTTTCGATTCTGGATTTGGATTACTTTTTTTTTTTTTTTTTTTTTTTTTAATATAATATACATGTTTATATACATATATTTTCTGGTTTTTCCACCACACGTGAAGGGATGGACCAACATGTTCCAGACCTGTCGCGCATGCACACGTGTGCTCCTCCTGCACAGATCCCTGTAAGATCCGCTGTCATATGCAGGAGCACAAAATATCATTCTCTCCCACATTAAAATATGTTTTTTTTTCCTTTTAATTCTTATATTTGGCCCCTCAAACTTTTCAATTTTAGAATACTTTCCTCCAAACTTCTAATGTTCACAGATTATCTTCTGAACTTTTTAAATTGTTATTTTGTTTTCCATTTTGTTTAATTTTTTTCTATTAAATTGGTGAGGAGAGCTTATTTGTATTACATCATGTGAGAACAAAAAATCTCTTATCTAGTAAAAAAAAATTTCAAATATATATCTTACAAATTCAAATCTTCAATTTTCTAAGAAAATAGGACAAATTATAATAATTTAAAGTTTTTGGATAATAAATTGTCAAAATTAGGGCAAATTGTTCGAAAACCAAAAGAAAAAGGAAGAGAAAAAGAAGAGGTTTTTGAGAGTGTAGGGGGGACCAATTTGAGACCACCTCTCTTTTGGTTACCTTTGCTCCCTACTGCCTAGCACAAAATCACCACCACTCATCTTCTGACACCTAATTCTGCTTTTTGCCACGTTTTGATTAGTCAACATTCCTGGGTCAAATTTACCAATTAGGACATGGAATTTGCCATGGCGTGCCACCTTTCGAGAAGGGTAGTTTTGGGATTAATGTGAAAGCAAAGAAAGGGCGAACAAACAAGGGCAGCTTTAGTAAAAGAAAAGAAGATGCATATTGCTCTTGTTGGTGTGTATAATGTGTACGTGTATGTATATGTGTGTGTGAGTGAAAAAGAGAAAGTGGGCATTAGAGGATTCTTTTTTTTTTTTACCCCTTTTTTTTTTTGGTGATCCCAAGAAGATTGCATATTTTGAAAACTGTTAAAAACAAGTGTTAACGCAGCTTTTCTTTTGTTCTTGGTTTGAGAGGGGGGAAAAAAAGGACAAGCAAAATGTATGGTATATGAGATAAAGACGTTTGATTCCAAAGGTCCTTCTTCCCCTCTTTCTTTTGTATTCTTTTTCAGTAAATAGAGAGCAGAGAAGCTTAAAAAAAAAAAAAAAAAAAAAAAAAAAAGAACCAATGATTTCAATTTTCAAGCCTATAAAGAGTTAAAGATAGAGTACCTAAAACAATAATACTACTAGTTGTGATAATGAAGAATTTTTTTTCTTCCCCCTTTTTAACACAGAAGTCATTGCAAAAGAGAACACAATTTTGATTTACTTGTTTTGAAAGTGACTTGCTAAATAGAGACTAGGGGACAACAAATTGTGCAGTGCCCACTAGACTTAAAGAACCATTTCGAACTGTAAGTTTCATGAAAATTTTTAATGTTGACGTGAGAAACACCCTAGTGGAGAAGAGGCATTTTTTATTTTTTTATTTTTATTTTTTTCCCTTTTCTTCTCTTCAAGTGGGGGGATAGTATTTTTGTGCCCCACTCAGCCCCCTTTCCTGTGCTTAATGTGGCACACCGGTCTCAGGCCACAGCAACCGCATGGTCTGCCTTGAAAGCGCACCGCTATTGAAGCGTCGTTTTCGGTTTGGACGACTTATGATTTGTACCATTCAAGGCACAATACTACGTCCGTGTCGATCTTCGCTATCCAACATGGGTGGAAATGAGACTGATGTTACAGTTTTGTTAAGTTCTGGACTAAACTTTTGTTTATAGTTAGCTCACCAATCTTAATTTTTTTTTTTCCCCTTCTCTGTCTTGTAGTTAGGTGAATGTTTGAAATTCATGACCAAGCAATGTGTGATCCAGGATTCACATCAACACCTAATTTTATCTGCAAAATTTTTACTTTCGGTTCGTCATAGAATTTTTCGAGTTTTGATGGGCAGTGAAAAGTACCCTTATGCGACCGGATTATGTAATTCACATTGGCTTAGAGTAAAATTCTTATATATGGTGAGGACCTAACAACTATAATTAAAGTTGAACGAGAAATTATAGTCCTGAAAAATGAACTGGCAGCTAATTTTCGTGGTTTGTCCTTTTTTAGCTACTTGATTAAGACTAAAACTAGCTTGATCCTACACAAACCAGAAATGGTGTCGGATTTCCTCTCTTTCGACTAATTCGGTTGACAAAAAAGTTTCGATGTCACGCGATATGTGGATGGAAATGTCTCTCTCTTTGCAATATGTGGTGAAAACAAATTAGGAAGGTCATTGTTGCGTGGATTGTGTAGCAGCTTAGACTGATATGAAGGCCTTAAAATCACGGTCAAATATTCGGACTTGGGTAGCAAAATTTTTCATTTAGTAGTTACACATCTTGACTGTCGGAAGTGTAAAGATTTGATAGAAGAGTAGACCAGCCAACAGTTTACAAAATCTTAATTGTTTGATGTCCTTCTGTCTATTTTACTCTAGATCATAATACTGCCTAATGTAGCAAAAATCATGCGGAACAAAAGACATAGATAAGTTAACAATATTAAAATATATATATATATATATATATCTAAATATATAAATATTTCCTTTTAACTCAACCTAATTAATCTTTTGTTAAATTATTGAACTGTCTTATTGTCCTAAAATCCTCAAAATCCTCAAGTGGAGTTAAATTTGATATTTTTTTGTTGGGTCATTTTATATGGTACAGTTTTATACAGTGGGATTGTATATGTTGGGGCAAAGATAGTCGGAAAAGGCCTTCAGGAACAGAGCATTTTGTTCAATGAAGAGCAGCCCAGAGGACAAAAAAGATTACAGAACATTGTAAGGCCTACAATATCTCAAATTGATCGAAACATAGCCCAAACCTTACTTAACTACCTTCCCCCGCCCCCCCCCCCCCCCCCCCCCCCCCCCCCCTTCTCTACAAAAAGGATCAGTTTGTTTTCACACCCCAAATAGTAATATTTAAATCTATTCGGTCTGTGGAGGTTACTGTTAAAGCCGGTTTTGGTTGTATATCCATCTTTGTCACTATATTTGCAATGAACTGGCCCTTATTTACAAAGTTACTATACTTCTTATAGTCGTAATGAAAAAAGGGGAGTTCTACAATGATGTAAAAAATTTTACCCCATCAATGGGGTAAGATACAACTGATAGAAATGGTTGGATTATAAAGGTGCACCAAATTACAATGTATCCTGTCACATGTGATTATACTTTAAAAGGAAAAATAAAATAAAATCTAGCAACTTCCCACCCCACCTCAACGGCTACCCAAACCCCCCCCCCCCCCAACACCACGACACGACCCCCCGTGAGCCAGATCCGGGTCGGGGGGGGGGGGATGACTCACATAGACGACGCCGATGACGGAGATGGCCCTCTTGCAGACAGGTTGTTGGTTCGTCGTGGGTGTTGCCAGCGAGAACGCTCTTCTCCGTCGTCACTCCGTCGTTTCTCTGCAAGTCGCCGATGAATAGACCATCGGAGGTTTTTTTTTTTAATTTAAATTTTTCTCTTAATATTTGCAAGAATCATATTTTGGTAAATTTTGTGCAATTACCCCATCTCAACCGTCCAAAATCAATCGGATGATCAATTTTTTTTTACCCCATTGATGGGGTAAAAACACTTTACATCATTATAGAATCCCCCATGAAAAAATATCCCCCACCCCAATTTTCCAAAAAAAATTAATAAAAAAAAAAAAAAAAACCATAAACAAGATTTATGTTGGTTTGTGATTACAGTTATAATTAAGTGATAGTTTTACATCTAATTTCACCGTGAGTGTTAATGTTTAAATTCGCTACTCAGAAGTTAAAGAAGAAGAAGAAGCAGCTATATTCATTTTCAACCACTATAAGATTTCAAATAAAGAAGATTTTATAAGAAAAGGGGTGAAAGAAATAAATAATATTTTTATATAAATAATTAAAATAAATAACAGATTTTATATTCATTTGTAGTAAATAACAGTAAACATGTAAACGATTTACTTAGTAAATTTATTATTTATTTTAAATATTTTTTAAAACTTTATTATCATTTACTTTAATTATTTTCGTAAAAATGCTATTATTACAATTTTATTAAGAAAAAATCACAACACTTCAAAAACTATAACTGTTAAAATGTTAAGTATGAAATCTCTAATAAAACTCTACTGTGAAAGTCAACGTGCATGCTATTTCTGTATGGGACGATAACCAAGAATAGAGTGTGATGATTGACGAGTCGGATCGTGAAAGTGCAGCTTGTAAAAGAGTTTAAGGCACTTAAAAAATCATTGAGGCATGTCGTTTTGAGCTGTGTCGTTTCCTAAGCACACGACTGTCTTTTCTTTCGTTGGACAAATGGACATGTCGTTTTCAACCAAAAGGGCGACTGACGTGGACAAAGTCAGCAAACACAAATTAAAAAACAAAAGAGAAACATCAACATACGAGTATGGATATGTCACGTGAGAAATTATGTGCGTTTGTTGCCTATTAAAAAAATGATAGTCACCTGGCAAGTCTCACGTTAATCCGGAGTAAGGATCTTGCGTGGAATACAGAACAGAGCCAAAAATATATTTCAATAGAAATATATACTAAATTTTTTTTTAAAGATAAAATAAATATTAATACAGGTAATGTGAGAATTTTTAATTTTAGTGGGTTTATATGAGAATTTTTAATTTTAATAAGAATAAAGTAATAAAATTATAAATATAAAATTAATTTTAGTAGGGATTATGTAAGAATTTTTTATTTTTTAACGAGGATAAAGTAGAAATTATATGAGAGCTTTTTTAGTTTTTGGTGGAGGTAAATTATAAAATAATAAAACTTTTAGGATAAATTTAAAACAATAAAAAATTCAGTTGCACCCCCTTGCCTCCGCCACTGGTGGCATATAAGTGCCCAAGAATTTAGGGGAGTTCATCTGGTTCCTATCTTTGAAGGTTGTGTGATCGATTTGTCCGATTTGAATTTGTGTGTGTGTGCTTGCTGGGTATAAAATATATATATATATATATATATTAATAATAATAATAAAACACCGAAACAATACCTCAGACCGGCCCTGATAATCAAATCATATCAGAAGCCATTACAGTCCCAAGTTACTGATGGCACTTTCAACACACAACAAAGAGGATATTGGAGTTTCTGCATCAGATTCCTTGGCGTCGTCAATTATTACAAAGGTTTGACATTAGTATAAATGTGTTTTGTCCTATATGTATTTGAAGTTGGCAAATGTTTCACACTCATTGCCAAGATAAACGACTTGAGTTTTCTGGGTTTGCAACTTTTAGTTCTGAATTCAAGAGAAAAATGAAATATCTGCATTCTAATTTCTCCCCAGTCAATGATTTGCAACATCTTTTGTGAGCCTTTTTACAATAATGTTGGGACGTGAATGAAAATTTTTCTATGTTGTGGGACAGTTTAAGATTGCGCTTTGCCAGTTAGTTGTTACTCCGGACAAGAAAGTGAACATAGATCATGCCCTTGATTTAATAAAATTCGCGGTTGAGCGTGGTGTGGCGCTTGTCATTTTACCGGTGAGTTCACTTTTTGTAGACAAAATGTTTGTTATAATGCCTCATTGAACTGTTTCAGTTCCCAGTTGTTTGATTTTATTTCTTAACGAAAAAAAAAAAAAAGGAAATGTGGAATTGTCCCTACTCAACTGATTTCTTTGCAAAACACGCTGAGGATTTCGACAACGAGGACACCAGCTCACCGGCGTTTTCTATGTTATCTGAAGCTTCTCTTTGCTATAAGATCACAATCATTGGTGGGTCAATGCCTGAATGGCGTAATGGCCGCTTGTATAATACTTGCTGCGTCTTTGGACCTGATGGGAAGCTCAAGGCTAGGCATAGGAAAGTAAGCACATCTACGAGTTTTCCATTTTGATATGGTAAATACAACTCTTTAAAGAGATTGGTTTTGTTGTTTTGTAGTTACATCTATTTGATATCGACATTCCAGGAGAGATATCATTTAAGGAATCGGACTCCTTTACTGCTGGGGATGATCCTACCACAGTGGACACAGGTATGTTTTTTGACTCCTTACGTTTATCAATTCCTTGAGCCGAATCCACCCAAGTCGATAGTAGCAAGATGGGGGGTAAGGCAAGAAATGATAGGTTGTGAAGTTATATATCTCATGTGGAAGGTTACAAGTGAAGGTTCATAAGTAGAATAACTATCTCCCAATGGTATGAAGCCTTTTGGAGTAGCGACAAGAGCCAGCCTGCGTAGGCTTAGGCCCAAGGAGGATAACATCGTACTATCTAGAGGTGTGTGTGAGTCATCACAAATACGTTTTTCGGTTTTTAAACTCAAGTGTACCTTTATGTATATGCAGATGTTGGTCGAATTGGCATTGGGATTTGCCATGATATACGCTTTCCTGAACTTGCTATGCTGTATAGGCAAAAAGGTTCTTGATTTTGTTGAAAATGTTGTTATTTTTGTCTCTTATGCATAAGATTCATCTGATGAAGTCGTTGATGAAAACGCGAAGGTGTTCACTTGATATGCTATCCCGGAGCGTTCAACATGAGCACTGGTGAAATGTTGTGGGAGCTAGAACAAAGAGCAAGGTATAGCCAGTGGATGTTTATCATCAAAACACACGGTTTAGTCTATAATTCTATTTACTATTTCCTACATCAAAATCTAGCCAGAAGCTTGTCATACAATCATCTAAACCGATTAGTTTCTTCCAATTTTCAGGGCCGTTGATAACCAGGTGAATACAAAACGGTCTTTTACCATATCTTCTTAATCTTCTGCACCTTAAAATGCCATTCACAAAGTGAACATTTTGATGCTGTTGTTTTAGCTATTTGTTGCAACCTGCTCACCCGCTCGTGATTCTACTGGTTGTTGCTACACAATATGGGGTCATTCGACCGTTGTTGCACCGGTATTAAAACTTGCGGAATTCCTCAACTCCTACATTGTTTATTTATTCTAAATATACAGTGGAACTAATTACTTATAATAGATGATAAAGGTCTTGTTTGTGCACAACAGTCTGGTGAGATAATTGCGACCTCAGGGGATGAAGAGACCGTTGTGTTTGCCGAGATTGATTATTCCAAAATTGAACTCCATAGGTGGATTACTATTCTTTAAACTATGATCTTCAAGTAATCTATAATATTTTGATCATCTTGTCGAACTTTGAAGCTAATGGCAATATGCAGGAAGAACATCCCAATCAACGAGCAAATGCGGGGAGATGTGTACCATTTTGTCAACAAACATGACCAGCAACTACTTGAGGGTTGAAAACCACGTTCAGAATCTACCTCAAAAGACAACAATAATAGCAAAATGTTCATTTCATTTTGTTGTACTATACTACATGGATGACAGTAATTTGGAGAGGAATTGTATTGGTTTTCAGTCAAATGTCATTAATTATGATTATCAGCGACAAAAAATGACATGAACTGTTATATAAATACAATCTTAAATGACTAAGAATTTTTTGAATTTGGCAATTGAGTTCCTAAACTTTTTTCCTTGGCAATCAATTCCTTGAACCTAAAACTTTTTAACACCTCAGTCTTTTCTACTCAGGTTTGTTAAAATTGGAACAGTTTTTTACACAAGAATTGCACGTGATAGCCTAGTAGAGGGCATGAATAACATGGCTCTAAAATTCTAATATAAAACTAACATTTACCTTACTAATCAAAGGAAAGAAAAAAAAAAATTTTAAGGATCAAACGACACATTGTTTTGTTGCAATGCAAACGGCATTAAAATTGTTTCCTTAAAATGACATGTCGTATTTGTTTTTTTTTTGTTTTTTTGTTTTTTTTTTTGGCTAGAGACACATTTTCTTTCTTAATAATATATGTTGCTCGTATTGAAAAATTTGAAAATGGCATAACATTCATATTTCTTTGCCTCTAGTTCATGTATTTAAAGAAAGTGATTGAAATTCATGTCGACCAACTTTCTACGCATCCGTACGAGTGAAATCTCCCACCATCTCCACACCTGCAGGACCGTCTCCCAGTTGAAACAGACCCACAATTTCTTACTCAAAACCTTCACTAAATCCCACGACTACGACCTTCTTTTGGCTCGGTTCCTTTCTCGACTCCTCCAATTCCCTGGCGACAACATCCGTTACGCCCTCAACCTGTTCGACGAAATTCCCAACTGCAAAAACCACTTCCTTTGGACCTCCCTCATACGCTCCCATGTATTCAATGGCCGTTTTATTCACGCCATTGTTTTGTACGCTAAAATGCAACGGCAGGGCATTCCACCATCTGGGTTCACCTTGTCTTCCGTCCTCAATGCCTGCGCTCGCATACCGGCAATGTTCGAAGGGAAACAGATCAGTGCAAAGGTTGTGCAGATAGGTTTCTTGGGAAACAACTTTGTGCAGACTGCGCTTCTTGATATGTATGCCAAATGCGGGTTTGTCAAGGAAGCGAGAGATGTTTTTGATAGAATGGCTGATAAAGATGTGGTTGCTTGGACGGCCATGATTTACGGGTATACGAAGAAGGGTATGATGGATGATGCTAGGTGGTTGTTTGATAACATGGGGCGGCGAAGTGTGATATCTTGCGCCACTATGGTTTCGGGGTATGCGAATTGTGGCGATATGGAAGCAGCAAAGGTGTTGTATGATGAAATAGTGGAGAAAAACTCAATCATATGGGTTGCCATGATAGCAGGGTATGGGAAATGCGGTAATGTGGTGGAGGCCAGGAGAGTTTTCGATGAGATACCGAAGCGGGATACTTCAAGTTGGGCAGCAATGGTGGCTTGCTATGCTCAGAATGGGTATGCTAGGGAAGCTATTGACATGTACAAGGAAATGAAAGAAGAACACGTTACGGTTGATGTGGTGGCACTGGTGGGAGCTATATCAGCTTGTACGCAACTTGGAGATGTTGAAATGGCGACCGCATTGGTAAACCATGTAGACCAAGGTTGTTGTGGTAGGTATAGATGGGGTTTTCTTTTCTGCCAGTCGATTATATTTGTTTTACGATGTTCTAAAATGTGATGCTGATATTTTCTTTGTCAAACTTTTCAGAACGAACAAATTATGTATCCAATGCGCTCATTCACATGCACTCAAAATGCGGTAACATAGATGAGGCAATGAGAGAATTTAACAGAATGAGGGACAAAGATGTTGTTTCTTATACTGCATTGATCATAGCCCTGGCTGACCATGGAATGGCGAGGAAAGCTCTGGAACTTTTCTCAAAGATGCAAAAGGAAAATGTAACACCAAACCAGGTTACGTTCCTTGGTGTCCTAAATGCATGCAGCCATGCAGGATTAGTAGAGGAAGGGTGTCGATATTTTGAGCTCATGACTCGGGTTTTTCAAATTAAACCGTTGAAGGAGCACTATGCTTGCATGGTTGATCTTTTGGGTAGGGCGGGGGCTACTTGAAAGGGCCTACAATCTCATTATGGAGAATGTGAAGGCTGCTGATGCGAAGACTTGGGGTTCTCTGTTAGCAGCTTGTAAGGTTCATGATAACAATGAAATAGGCGAGGCCGCAGCCAAGCATCTGTTTGAAATAGAGCCTGAGAATACCGAAAATTATGTGCTTTTGGCAAGTATTTTTGCAGCAACAAGCAAGTGGGATGATGCCGAGAGAGTTAGGAAGATGATGAGTAAAAGGGGGATACAAAAATCTCCCGGACGCAGCTGGATTTCAAGTTCTGAGATGAGAGAGATTGGAGGCTGAAGTGAAGAGGAAGTGAAGAGGCGATCACATTTTTACGTTAGTACTATAAGTGTGCCTTGACTAGTAAATATTTATATGGACCTTATACAGTAATACTAACAGGCCATAGTATTTTACCAATGTGCAACGTCTCTCTGAATGGATCTCGAAAAAACGCATGGAATTAGTTCGCTAGTGTGTAAAAACTGCTGCTACCGGTTAAAGAAGGTTAATGGTTCTTAAACTTCATAAAGATTCTCATTTCAACCTCGGAAAATATAATGTGACAAAACAGTTTATCGAAATATATGATTGTCATTTGTTGAAACCGATAAATTATGGTGCGCTATCTCTGGAAGATTCGAGACCTCAACAATGAAGATTACAAAATACGGACCCAAAAGCCTACCAATTTTGATGAGTAGACTGAAGCACGAGAGAACCTACAACCTGATTCGTCAAATTCTGAGTGATGCTTAAATGCAGCACGTGCACAAAATAGCATGGCCATTTGAACTCTGATTATACTATCAGCTGAGGACATCTCGATGCTGCTTCTCACAAAGAAGCTTCTGTACCGACGGCGAGAATCCTTCCCAGTTTATGTCTTCAGTGGAGCCTTCTTCTCTCTGTCAGATATTCGAGCAGGAGCAGTTGAGTGTGACTTGAACCGACCCCTTCCACCCTCTTCCTTTTCCTGGAGGATGAGAGTCATACATATCAAGTATTCATTATAAACGCTTCTTTAGCATCTGGTGTCGCAGAAAAGGTAAATTATTTTTTTAAAAAAAATCTTCGAAAATTCGATAGTCAAAATGGTTCTAATTTTTTTTAAATTTAACATCCCATCTAGCTGAAGAGAAACATTCAGAAATCCAAACAAACATCTCGAACTAGGATGAATATAAGATCTAAAAACTCCAAGAATTTCCTGATTTTCCAGATAATCTATAGCAGAGAGGTAACATATGTGGTGCCTGTCTACTATCAGCTGAACAGCTAAATGGAGAAATAAGTTTACCTTCTTCTTAACAATTTGAACCACATCCTCATCTTGAAGAACGTGACCAAGACCACAATGCTGGGGGTAATGCCTGGCACTTATACCCCAAACTAACACGTATTTAACATCCTTCACTAAACTCCTGTGAATGTGGTTACAGAAGTCTTCCACGGTGCAGCCACCTCTATCCTATTATGATAAACCAAGAGGAAATAAGTCATTAAGGCTAAAATAAGCTGACAATTAGTACCAAGAAAACCACTCAAAAAGATTGAAACATACAGTAGATAGCACAACAGGATCGCTGAAATCAGGTTGCTGGCCTTGCGGCTTTGTATAAACTCTAACGAGACCCATTTCTTCCCACATCTTTGCGAGTAGTCTATCTAAGTTCAGCTGTTTAAGCAACAAGAATAAAATAAATAAATATTGCTCAATCCATTCCCACATTGTACGTAATGACATATATATCAAACACACAATTTGAAAAGAAGTAAACTGAATCGAGTGGATCTTATTAGATTTATTATTGACCACAGCCAAATTCTTTGTAACTTGGACAGCTCATCATAAGCAGTATGACTCAACAACTTCTTCCATTCTCCATTTACTAGTAAAATGAAAAGGCAGAAAACTTGCCTTCAGATTGCAGCTAATAACGACAGAGCTAGGTTGTCTTGCCAATTTATCCACGTCATCAATACCAACAACATCTATCTTGTTGTATACATAAATACACTTCATGTATTTACGATTTCCCTCAATAACATCGATAAGATCGTCCACTGTTGCATTCTCACGAAATAGTACCTGCAAATAATTCATCACCACACGAGTTTGATTTCTCATAACATAGCTTGGAAGTTATGCAAGCGAGATACATTGCATAAAAGGTGTAATCCATTTAGAGCTGAATCTGACAACTGGTTCAGTTAGCATAGCCTTTTAGCTTCATACCTCTGCATTGTGAATTTTGTATTCATGTAAAATTTGATAACAAAGCTTCTCATCCACATGAGTCAACGGAAGAGTGCTATTGAATGAAATACCACCGGTTTTTTTCTTTTTGAAGTAAATCTGCCAAGAAACAATGCCAAACCCAATTAAGATCCCCACGAGTTATTTAAACAAAATCAACAAATTAAAAACCAATACAAAAAGAAATCCAACTAAAGCCGGTTTTGGAAATCGTATTAAGGTCTTTGAAACGATAAACTTACTTGAGGTGGTCTTTTGTTTAAACGCAAACCCACAGCTTCCAGCTCCCTTGTCAATATTTGCCGATGACCCTCACTCTGATGCAACAAACAATTTACAATATAAAAAAATTGTTGGACTAAAAGCATATGTCATAGAAACATAACCACAACAGGACACGGAAAAGATGAAATAGAAGTAACAATAACTGGAAGGTTGAAAAAGCAAGACATGCTAAATTTGCGGAGTAACCATCATAGTAGCGGGAGTACTCAAGACACAATTACTTACTTTTGAGCCATCAAGGACCATTAGAACAATGTCAGAAGATTTGGAAACAGCAATAACCTGGCAGAAACATGGTATCGCATATTCTTGAGATTTACACGAAACTTAACAGTATTGAGCAGAATAATTGAAGAGAAATGACAACAATAAAGCAACCTTATACAAGTCGTATAAAATTATCTCCATGAGGAAAAGCATTATGATGCATTATCACAAACTGAAAAAGTGCAGTCGCAACTATACCTGCCTTCCACGGCCCTTGCCTTCGGACGCACCTTCGATAATTCCAGGAAGGTCAAGAAGCTGAATTTTCGTGTCGTTATAGTGTATAATGCCAGGAATGCATGTGAGTGTTGTGAACTCGTACGATGCCGCTTCCGAGTGTGTGCCCGTTAACATTGTCAAAAGTGTCGATTTTCCCACACTATGAACAATCAATAGGTCAAAATTTTGCAAGGGTTTCGATTCTCTCTCTCAGGCCCACATATTCAATTTTGAAGTTAAACAAGAACAATTCAAAATCATATGAAGAGATATAATAAAGACAGCAAACCAAACCTTGGAAAACCTATCAATGCAACACGTCCGTGGCCAAATTTTGTTACTTCAAAACCTTCACCTCCTCCGCTAGAACCCTATAAGTTATATAACAGGCAACGAATCAGTAACATATATATATATATATATATATATATATATCAAGCAATTTGTTGTCATTGAGTCCGCTAAAAAAAAAAAAAAACCATACCTTTGGAGGCTCCAGCAATTGAGTCCTAAGCTTAGCTATCTTTGCCTTGAGCTGACCAAGATGATACTCTGAAAATTCCATTATCGAATTAGAAAAAACTCAAAATCAATTTACACGATTACTTTACCGTGAATAACAAAATTAAATTGTGAAGAGGTAATATACCAGTTGCTTTGTTTTTCTGAGTCCGAGCCATCTCGGCCTCAATTTCCTTGATCTTCTCTATGATTCCCATTTTTCCTTTGTTTTCAGCTTCTCTATCAACCAAAAAAAAAAAGCAAAAATAGATTTAGTTCGTCACGAAATTTCTCAGAAACCAAACAGATAGAAGAAAGAAATAATGCGAATTGGAGTTGATGAGAATTGAAGTTTCGGATTTCGATGACTCGCTCTCACCGTGACTCAGACGGAGTTGGGCGATGATCGCCGGAGCTGGAAGCTGAGAAGAGAGAGCGAGAGAGAGAGAGAGAGGGATCAAGGATGAGAGCAGGGGAGGAGTATAGGGCTTAGGAGAGGAGAGAGAGAATCCGAAGCCTGGACTCGATTTGTGGGCCCATAGTAGTCATGGATCTAATTCTGGGCTAGGCTAATTGAATTTGGGCCCAATTTGAGGCTCACTCCATCCATAAATCAAAATTTCTTTTTTCTTTTTTCTTTTTTTGGAACTTTTTGTTAATTTCTTGTTAACTATTACATTTAAAAGGAGAATAATTAAAAAAAAAATTTAAATAAGAGGCTTTTTGTCCATTTTAAAACTCAAATTTTGGAACTTAAATGTATTTTTTGGAGTAGATGTGTTTTAGGATACATTTGTAGTTGCATTCTATGATGTTGATTTTAGGATATATTTTGTGATAATTGCTATATGCACATTGAATTCATTTCAAATATTCCTAAAAAAAAATTCATTTGAAATATGAGCATGAGAAAGTAGTATAAGGAAAACATTCACTGGTTACAGAACCTGTTTAGACATTCGATAATTAGCTGCACACAAAAGACTCTAAGAGGTTTGATAAGCGCTTGTTCCTACTAGTGATTCCTTGTGTTATTTGTTAAAGGTTCTCAATATTATAATTTCTTAATAATATGATTTTTAGTTGTTCAAATTTAATATTTTTATTATAGATTAAGGGGCAATGAAGAATAGAGGGCTGTAGTGAGGACAACGAAAATCATAATTGCAACGGTTGCGGTGCAATGTAGATCAAGGGCTTGAGATGGGCGCCATGCTAGTCAGGGGTGAAAGCCTCAAGAGATCTGGTCGGGTATGACAAGATCCGACAGTGGTGATGGAAAGTTCTCAGAATTGCAATGGACGCAATGCGATGTAGATAAAGGGCTTGTGATGGGCGCCATGCTAGTCAGAGGCAAGAGCCTCCATTGATCTAGTCAGTATGACGAGCTCTGGTTGGGTATGACAAACTCCGACAGTGATGATGGAAAGCTTCAACAACATGGGTGGCAAGTTTCCTTTGTTTGGGGGGGGGGCTTTGTGCTTAGCAAGTGTTGTCCGTGTCGAAAAATATTGCAACCCCCATGGTGTTTTTTTTTTTTCTCCCCCCCTTCACAAAAGTGAGATTAATCTGGAGTCCGCGGATAAATTATATGAAGTCACACTCCCAATCCACATAACAAACGCACCCTATAATACTCTGTGCAACTTCCTATTTAACTGGAATTCCTGTTTAATTTACTCGCAAACAAGAAAAGCCCCTCTAATACTTTCTAATATTAAAAGAGCTTGCAAAACGCACGACCATGAAAGTCCACAGAGATGCCACGAAATGTTTGCCAATTCGTTTTCCCGGTTCACTACTTCAGCAGCATAGCCCCATCAATCAGTATCAAATGGGGGTGGAACGCCAAATAGCTTACCAAAGCTGCAAGGTACTGAATTAGTATAAGAAAAACATTTCGGAAAGCTTCGAAAATGTTTCATAAACTCGATCCCGACAACCTGCAATCCATAGAAAACATCGGCATAACATTTGGATTTTCTTCAACTGTTACAATTTTGGGTTTCTTTATTTTTCCTCCTATTTAGACGGTTAGAATGGCAGTTATTTACAATGTTACAAGTACCCCGACTGTGTCTCATGCATGCTTCTCCCACCAACACCTCCCAGATTGTTTGAGCCAGAATCGGAGGAACCTGAGAGTGCATCTCGGCAAGCTCCCTCACTCGCAACAAAATCGGCGCTGGGATGGGGACTGAAGCATTTTCCGAGAATTCATCTGCATCGTTGACCACATAACAAAAGGTACGTATAATAACAGAATGGCAAATCATAAGAATGAAACAAAAATGATGAAAGAGGCTTGACCAAGAAAACCCAGGTTTCATTTTTTAAGCCACCATTAAATTGTTCCTAGCAGGAACCATTCACAAACATCTATGAAAAATTCCTGCAAGTAGCCTAACAGGTTGAAATCAAAGTGGGCAAAACTCAACCACATGTTTGGAAAAATTTTGGAGATAAGGTTAAGGTTTCAACTTACTGCCTCATCAGGAGGTGTCTGTGCAAAGCTGGCTTTCAGCAGATTCCTCCACTTGTCCTACACAATTCAGCCTAATTAGGCTCAACACAATCCAAGCATAAACAACTGCTGATTAGGTTGTAATACTATTAAAAACTGGTGGGAAGATGTACCTTGAGGTCGACTGAGGTGCGGTAGGAATAGGATGCAAAGGCAAGCCTTTTGATCTCAGACCACCTCCCAGCGCCACATTTAGATACACCCTCCACCAACTTCATAACCTCAACAAGAGTCCAAGCTCTATGATGTTTCCTTCTCACTCCACCTTTGCAGTAGGAACAGTTGCAACATTATCATCTGAAGTGTCTTCAGATGAATCTGTGTGTTTTGGACCCAGATGCTTCCCCTGTTGAACTTTGCCCGCAGCTGAAAATTGCTTATTTTTCTCTGCCTCGGACGTGAGCTACACGGGAAAAAGCATCAGCATAAAAGAACACATTCGAGCATAGATAATGCATATATCTCTCGTGTAACCAAGAACCAAAAAAGCAGTCCTATTGCATCGATACTATAACAACCTCCACCATAAGCGGGTAAGCCAGATGCATTTTGAGTACAAAATGCAAAATATGATTTCAGAAATAACTAACCATAAGTACAGAAGATCTAGCTTCATTTATGGGAATTTGGTCAAACTAAGTTATAGAGATAAAAATAGAACAAGGTTATGGAGCACAGAGTCTAAGAGAGTGCCATTTCTCCAATTATTATATTCTCCTTTATACGAATGAAGCCCTTAATTTGAGGGGGAAAAAAAACGAAACATACGACCTCATAGTCATCAACAAATTAATGAATGCTTAAGAATAATCACATCAAACTAACAAAATGGTTGACATAATGTCACGTCACATATTGCACACGAAGTTTTTCTCACCAGTGGCTCAGTCTGTTCAGAAGCAGATCTGGACTTCAAGACTTGTCCGTACACTCACTATCTGGTTGAGAACTAGGCACTGCAAGGACCTTCATGACTTCAGCTGCCATGCCCAAACTACTCGGATGGAATTTCTATTAAAATGCAGTTGGCCAAGTTCAGTTTTTTGTCACGAGAAAAATGTAGAGCACTACTTAGATTTAATACTGGATTGCAAAAACAAAACAAAATGATGGAAAGCGCCTATACAAATTTTAGGAAATGAGAGAGAGAGAGAGAGTCAATGCAGATATATAGGTAGTTCTGGAACAAGTTTGCCAGAGTAGTAAATAGGCTTTTGACATGGTTTATATAGCCTACATTTCAAAATCAAGCCATGCCCCCGAGCTCCCTTTTGAAAAAAAAACAAAAAACAAAAAACAAAAAAAAACAAATCAACCAACCCCAAGTTTCATGAAGCTAGTAATTTGATCAAAGAAATCCCATTTTTCATTCAATCATTTCTTATATCCTACAATTGTAATATTAATATGAAATAATCATTCTTTGCCAGACTTTTTGATCCCACACATCAGATCCAAAGGCCAAACCCAAATTTTCCACATACTAAAAGCAATAATCAACTAGCTAAGCCACATGAGGATTGTACATACCATAAGGGCCTTTATATTTTTCCTTGGACGGCTTCTTCGGACCCGAGAAACACATGGAATCTGAATCCCAGACCCACCAAGAGAGTCCAACCGTGTCAACATGATTCTATCATTCAAAGAGACATTTTTTATAGGCCCAAGACAAAATTTTTGCGATGTCTGTCCACATCCAATATTTTTGGCTGAACAGTGCACTTTTTGGATACAATCTCTAGTTTCAGCTTCAGAAAGTTCTTCAATGTATCTCCTTGTGGGCTTCCGAACTCGTTTGGCAGCTCTTTGTTCATCACTACCAAATCAAATTCAGCGTTGTCATTGTATCTCTCGCCTGAAAACAATTTGATGTTCTTCCATTTGGCTGCCATGATTAGTTGGTGAATGCTTGGGGCTGACCACTCATTGCTTCAACTTTAGACTCCTCAGCGCAAGCCCCATTTGCATTCTTACAGCGTTCTTCACTTCGCTTGCTCACCAATTTGTTGTCTTTAATTGTGAAAGAGGTGGTAGGAACATCACAAGAGTTGGTCAATCCATTGCAATCCTCCTCTAAGCCACAATTTATCTTTGACAGTAGTTTCCCGCCCAAAAGTTGCTTTGAACAATTCATGGAGCTCTCTAATTGATAGGTTGTCCAAGCATATTTCCCCCTTTAACTTTGAAAAATCAGGATTTGAATTATTGCAGACAGCAGAAGTTGATGAACCACTATCTCGTTGTCCATCTGGTGGTTTAGAGCACTCCCCAATGCTCCCAGATAAACTATTACAGCCGTTGTTTACTCTCAGTGCTGCCGAAGGAACAATTTCCTGCAAAGGAATTTCAAAGAGCTTCTCCTCAACAGCAGACAATTCATCATGCTGATCAGAACACTTGTTGTCAACACTCATAAAAGCAGAAGAATCGTCAAGAGATCCACAGGCTATGGGGAGTCTCTCTACCTCTTTAACTTTTTGTGACACCTCCTGAATGTTCTACATAAGATTTTGTTATTGAGGTCAAGAAGGATCAAGGAAAAGGAATAACTACAGAAGCTATATTTGCAGGACACACAAGCAGACCAAAAAAAATTACCTAAATTCAATTAAAGAAGAACGACGTATCCACACCAGGAACAGGGAACTAAATGAACCACTTCGAGAAGAAAAACTACTCTTAAGCATAATGCAATAATGGAAACCGCCATTACGAGATTAACTTGTCAAATTAAACACATTTTTCAACGTTCAAAACCATTTTTATTTTTTTTAATTACATAGTCCTTCTAAAGTTCATTTTGGTGTGATTAAGTAGTAGCTAAATAACCATAGTTCACCTGCAATCATCCAATTATTCTGCAACACAAGCAGAATCCACATTTAAATTCAAGAATAACAAAAGAAGAAGAACAAGCAAACCAATACCTCAAATTCTGAAGTCAATTTCTCTGTATCAGCTTCTTCTGTGTTCTCAGAATGTGATAAACCTGGAATGTATTGTTCAACTAAATATGAACCAGAGCCTTCTAGTTGATTGAATAAAACTAATACTCTCCACAAAGAATAAAACAAGAAAAATGAAAAATACAGATAAGTCTGTCAAAACCTTAATTGTTAAATATGCTCCACAATCCTGGGGAGAAAATTCCAAGCGAAAAAATATCTAGAACACCTATTCAAATAGACGCAGAAATTGTCACTACGCAATACCTTCTGAGACTTCCAACTGAAGCTGCCCAGGGTCCGATCCTTCATTGGATGTGCACTCTGTAGTCTTCTCTATGTCCACAACATCAAGCATCTCTGTCTTGTCATCAACAAGAAATCCTCGACCTCCATTACTTCTTCATCTGTTGCCGGCACGAACCTCCCATCACCGTCAACCTGGACAACACATAAGCCACCGTAGGTTCAACCTATTAAAATTGAAGAAATATGAAGCAATCATGATGCCAGCGTAGAAACAAAAGCGCTAATTGTAACCTATCAAAAAATGGTGCCCATTTCATTCTTTAAGTCAAAATTAAACGGTTGAATGTGATGAAAGAAATTTCTTCCAAATTATTAAAGTTCAAATTTACTCTATTTTCATTACTCATCTTAAACTTCTTCTCATTCAATCAACTAGAACAAAATTCAGATTTCTGCATCGGAACTATACTAAGAATAATGCTTCAGCCGCTGATTCAAAGGTCATTCACCAATTATATCTTAACAAGTCAACTGCCAAATAATTCGGAAACACACATGGCATTGCCCTTATTCTAATTATCAACATTTTTTTGCCCCTTAAGTAAAGAAATGTACTTTTGGTAAACGAGACAGGAACAGCAAAAGCTTTAACAGTTCCTACAAAATCAAACAAGACAAAATGTTAATGAATTGTACCCGAACGAGCTTGTATACAACTGGATCAGCGACATGCTTTGGCGAAGACAAACAGGAGCTAC
>BKCH01001540.1:0-37331 GCA_008635985.1 Ficus erecta
CATCCTTAACTGCCTCTTCTGGATTTTAATAGTCTTCTGTCCACGCTTCCATTGTTCTGTTATCCAGGTACTGTGTTTGTTTTAAGAGTTTTATATATACTAAAGGAGTGTACTTTACTGTGTGACAATTTTGCCCCTGTGTTTATGACTAATGGTTATGTTGCTACAGTATTTTTCTGATTTTGCCCCTGTAACCCTACATCTTTTCTTCTCTTCCTCTTCTCTCTCTGCCGCCGCCTCCTTCATTATTTTGGATTTTTCATTTTCCTCTTCTTCTTTCTTCGTCTCTCTGTTGTTGTTTTTTTTTTTTTTTTTTTGGCATTCTCGGCCAAAAACGCCGACAATCTCTTGCTGTGGTTGCGTCTTGGATCATTAATCGGATTCTAGCTCTTGATTTTTGTGGTTGTCCTCTCAGATCCTCTTCCCTTTTTTTTTTTTTTTTTCCCCGGTGGATTTGTTTTGTCAAATTTTTAGGGTTTGATTTGGGGGTTTTTTTTTCCCTGTGTATTATTAATTTTTTTTCTTGGTTTTTGTTGGTGTGTTTATTGATTGTCAGCTGCATTCTTTCTCTCTTTAGAAATTGTGCATTTTGGGTTTTCAAACTTTAGGTTTTAGTTTTGGTTATTGTGTTTATTGATCTTTTTTTCCTTTTTTTTTTTTCCTTCGTGGGTTTATTGTTTCGGATATTTAGGGGGGTTTTTTTTTTGTGTATAATTTTTTTGTTATTTTGGGTTTTTGTTACTGTGTTCACTGATTGTGTTTTTTGAATTTTTTTTCCACCGGATTTATTTTATTGGATTTTTAGGATTTGATTTTAGGGGGTTTTTTTCCTATTGTTTTTTTTGTTATTTTGTTGTTGTATGATATTTGTTTTAGAGTTTTAGGTTTTGTTAAAAAATATATATATTCATGCTTTCACAATTTTGTAAATTTTTTCGGCTCATTTTATTTTTAGGGTTTTCCGTTTTTTTTTCCCCTTCATTTGTGTATGTGTTTAGTGGAAAAAAAATATATTTGTAATTTTGTTGTCCTTTTTTCCCCCATTTTTCTTTGTAATTTTTTTTTGGGGTTGCATGTTGTTTTTTTCTTTTCTATTATTTGATTTTTTAGATTCATGGTTTCCGAATTCTAGGTTTGAGTTATATTTTTTTAAGCTTCGTTGATTAGTCTTTTGTTTGCATCTTCTTCTACTGTTAACTCAAAATTTTGATTTGGGGATTTTTTTTTTCATTTTGCTTGCTAAATACATTTTCAGAAAAAAAAAAAAGGTATGTTTTTGTTTTTTCTTCTATTTATTTCAGTAACTTTTTTTTGCTTTTTTTTCCTTCTTAGATGTAATATATATTAATTTTGATATTTGTTATTTGTTAAATTGTTTTTGTAGATTGCAGTGGTAATGCTACTAAAATGGCTGATTGGGAGTGTTACTGAAGAGAAAGTGAATGCAAACCAAACGACATGTCGTTTTCAAGATTTTATAGTCACTACTTTCATGTCGTATAGTGTAAAGAGTGTGTCGTTTTTCCTCTTACGATTCTTATTTTAGTCCGTAAAACGACATAAGAAGTGTTATTGTCATTTCAAACCATGCTTTCATTTAGGAAGAAATCATGTCATCTCTATTGTAGTGATACGTGCCGTTTCATTTAGTATGATGTCGTTTATGCTTCTATATCTGACTGTCGCTTGAATTAGAAAGTGGCATATCGTCTAAAGATTGTCGTTACTTCTGACTGTTGTTTCCTTTTGGGTTTTTGATTAAATTGTCGTTTTATTGCAGTTGGTGTGATTGTAAGCAGGTTGATTGGAACCATTCATGAGCATATTGAAGACTTTTTATCCGTCATTTTTGTATTGTTAAATTTTCGAGCTCCCTTCCCCCCACCCCCCTCGGGTATTATTTTATTAATTTTCTATTTGGATTTTTATGTATTTATTTTAGTCTATATAAATTTGTCTGATGATTTATGGTTATATTATAGGATTTAGTTATATTTGAATCAGCGGTGCTCCTAATTTAGTCTGTTTAGTTGTAATTGTATTATCTGTTAAAACTTCGTAACTTGCAGTCTGTTTCTTGGGATTTGTAGTATTTGCATATCTGAAGTATTTGTGATTTGCTTTATGTGTATGCTGTGCTGTCACTACGTGTATTTTTATCCATATACGTGTACAGTTTTTATTACTCCCGTTTTTAACCGACTCTTTACGAAGAGCCTTCTGGAAATTTTTGACCTGCTTTTCTCTTTCCTTATTACCTGTTTTCTCATTTATTACATCTTCCTTATAGTTTACTATATTACTATTCCCGTAATATCTTCTGAATTACTCCGTTTTAAAGCTTCTTCAATTCTGAGTTTAAATATTTTATTCTCCTGTTTGTCATCTTCGAAAAACTGATCGTTTTGGAATATTGGTTTCTCTCGAAATCTTCTGTTTTGATTCAGGTACTATATTTAATGTTGCTTTTTTATTCTGTCAATTGTTTTCTTCAGTACTTTTCTATTCCATGTTTATTGATTTTTATATTCTTACTACTAATTTTGAATTCATTTTATTGTGTGGATGTTTTTGTTCTTCTAAGTATGCCTGCTGCTTACATTGTCGTTTATATTTTTCATTTTTTATATGCTTGCTGCTTTTTGTTTGTTTTCACCTTTTTCTTGCTTATATTGTCGCTTATACTGTTTTCCTGCTTCTGTAAGTTTATATTGTCGCTTACTTTCCATTTTTCATCGTGGTTTTTGATTTACTTTGTATGTCTTTCTTTCTTTTGTTTTCGTTTTTTTTTTACCCTCTAACCCAATATAAATGATTTTCTATTTTGTTTATAAATATTTTTTTTTGAATTTTTTTAAAAAAATCTTAACATGCTATGATGATCTCTAATTGGATATGTTATAATGCATATGCCAAATATATTATTTAACATCTTTAATGATGTCCAGGAATTCAAATATTATTAAAATGAGAAAAAACAGCTTTTCATCACTGAATCCATAACGGAGGACATTGAATCAAGGTACATTATTATTCATAATTTGTTTCAAATTCTTTATATTTAGCTATATAAATTAAAAAAAAAATTATATAATTATACTTATCATTATTTCAGTCCCCAACAGTATCCTTTATCAACAGAAATTCAGACCTCTTCTATTGACCCATGTAGAAAACGAAAAAAAATCAAGATATAGTTATCTTATACTTATAATTACTTATTATATAATTATATCAATTTTAAATTTATCTATAAAAATAAATTAATAACTTTTTTTTTCTTATGACAGATCTGATGAAAAAGGGAAGAAGATTAAACACAGTTGATGAAATTCTGAGTATAAGATGCTCTATTTATAAATATATGTATATATGTTTGTCTGTATATATAAACCCAACATTTTCAGATAAACTTGAATGTAAATAGTATAATATTATAATAATAAATACTAAACAAATAGAATGTTCATAATTATATTATTTATCTTAATTAATTACTTTTATTGTATAATAGGTAGTTATTTTATTTTATTTTATATTTACATCGCCGTGCGTAGCACCGACATTAGACTCGTAAATATCTAAAATTATAGAGACCAATATGGACAAGTTTTGTCAACTTTTTAAAGGACACGCTTTTTTTTCTTCTTCTTAAATAATGGGGCATCTTTCTTTTCCCACAAAATAGACAACGGAGGAAAGATTACTTTTCAACTGTGATTAAGGGATCTACGGAACGATATATATATATATATATATATATATATAGCATGTACAGATTGTAGATGATTATTGGCTATGTGCTCTCAGATATTACAATGAGAGGCTGAAAGGCTTTGGTCCATTTAACATGAAAGCACGTGAATTCGAGTGACTTCCAATCTGACATGGCTGAACTTCACGTGGGTATGTTGGTCCGTATGGAATTGGACCACACGTTCTTTGCAAGAATAATGTGCTTCTTCTTCTCTTCTCGTGGCCATGATTCTTGTTTGCATTTACAAATATCTTCGTTCCTTTTCTCTCTCTCTCTCTCTCTCCATATATTCTGGAGACCACGTGATATATGAATTTCTATCGAAATGTTGTACTCTAATAAAAATTGTAATGTCTCAATTCAAATGTATAACTTCTTATGTGACAGACGAGTGAACTTATCATCCTATTCATTATTTATTTACTTATTTTATTGGCCCAGTAAAACACATCTTCCTTAGATTTGGAACCAATTAAAGTTGTTTCTAACAGTCTAACACAATTGAAGAAGATCGATATATAAAAATATTAGATATATTAATTATAATCTTATTTTTTTATATCAATTTTGAGTTGTCATTTTTATTAATAAGATTTATCACATTAAGTAATAACAAAAGATTTTATTAATCAAATTAAATAAAATATGTAAACATAAAATTGGTTAAAAGTAAGAATTATAATTGACATTGATTGATATCCCTAAAACTAGTTTTATTATAATATAATATTTAAGAATAATGGGTTAGCTAAATGTCACCTCCTCGTACGTAAAGCAAGACCGTGATGGAACATAGCAATGTCAAGAAAGACGCGTCAAAAAGAAAAATCAGAATTCATTGCTTTCCACTTCCCATGACATGAATAGATAATATAAATTTGAAAAAATATTATAAATTCCCCCTTCATTTTATTAGTGTCAATATACTTTATAAATTATAAAATATACTTATTATGTCTTATAAATTTCAATATATATGTTAAATTATTCTTTCAATTAGCTGTCATTAATTTTTTCAATATTTTTAATATCAAAATACTTTTTAAATTTTATTTTTTTATCAAAATATACACTGCTTTTTATTATTTGAGTCATAGTACTTATGATCCTTAATATTTGAATCAAATTAATAAAAAAATAATTCCGATAAAAATAAAAAATTTCGATAAATTTTTTTATTTTTATTATTTTATTTCTGTTAAAATTAAAAATCATTACATAAATTCATAAAAATAAAAAATTTTATATAATTCCTATTAAAATTTATTTTATTTAAAAAAATAAAAAAACAACATCAAAAAAAAAAATTTATGACTCGGCCCCTACTCGCAACCCCTATGCGGTTGTGATCCAAATAGGAGCCACTATGAGTCGCCGGCGACGCTCGCGACAGTGTCGTCGAAGCCAACTACGAAAAAGAATATTGAACATGGGCAGCTTAGACATTTCATGCATCCCAATTGGGTTAAATTTTTAATTTTTGTCATGTTGAGGGAAAAAGAGAGGGGGTGGGGGGAGAGAAAAGGCAAAAAGAAAAGGTGCGGTGGGACCCATGTTTGGGTTTTTCATCTAATCTCACACGAAATGTTTGGCCGTCAGGGAAGACCTGAGACTTGAGAGAAAAGAGTGAAAAAACAGAACCTTCTGGAGACACGATCCACAAAAATATCTACAACTCCCATGCAATCTCAAACCGTCCATCTTCATCCCACCCCCTTATCTCACACGCACACTCACACTCACCCAAATAATAAATAACCCCCCAATTAATTTACACCCATTAAATTAATCACTATAATACAATAACTATTTTATTATATAATAATTTGCCAATGTGATGAATATTTTATTATTATTATTTTTTTTAAAAAAAGAGGGTATATAAAGTGGGCTGGTTTCTGGAGAGTTCCTGAGGCTTAGCGTTTAGGGGGAGGGGAGAGTCCTGCCGATCCTCTTTTTGCGCCACCACTTTGCACCTCTTCCCTCCTTTTCCCTCACGGAAACCCAAATTATGCTCCGTTTCCGTGTCATTTATCCCAGACATGTAGTCCTATTCCAACTTTTCTGTTTATCTTTGTCCCTCCCATCTATTTTTATATATATACACAAACATATAATTTTATAGACATATAGTAATGGCTTGGTTGTGTGTTTAGGCTTCTGGGTTCTGTAATTCGTCGACTAGAAAATTACTGCGAGTGAAATTTGGTTGTTGGGTTTGTTTGATTTCGTGGGTGTTATATATATATATATATATATATCTATATAGATTTTGTGTGGTTTGATTGTGAGAAGTTGGAGTAAATGGCAAATGGGGGAGAGAAAAGCAGTGATTTTTATGAGGTTTTGGGGTTGAAAAAGGAATGCACTCCGTCGGAGCTCAGGAATGCTTATAAGAAACTTGCACTGGTTTGTGTTTTTTTTTCCAAAAACTCCTCCTTTCATTGATCCCCTGCTTTTTTTCTCCACCAACACACGAAAAAAAAAAAAAAAAAAAAAAAATTTTGGTTTTTACGTGATTGAAATAATTAAATGGGTCTTTGGAAATCCCAAAAACAGTTTTGAGAAAATCGCTGATTTTTTTTTTTTTTTTGGTAGATTTGTTGTAAAAGAAAAAAGTTTACATTTTTTTATTGGAATAATAGAGATGGCACCCAGATCGGTGTTCGGCGTCAGGAAATTCAAAGTTTGTGGAAGAAGCCAAAAAGAAATTCCAGGCTATTCAACAGGCCTATTCTGGTAAAAAAAAATGCAAATAAAATAGTTTGTTTAATTGGGGTTTAATTGTTAATTATTTGAATTTACGAGGTGTTTTATGCAAATTACGTTGGTTTTTATCTGTACACAGTTTTATCAGACGAGAACAAGAGGTTCCTGTATGACGTCGGTGTCTATGATGGTGATGACGACGAAAATAATGTATGCTTTTTGTCCTTTTTTTTTTGTTTAATTTATCTATATATATCATGTCTGTATCTGATTGGCCTGCGATATGTTGACTGTTTCCTCTTGCTTTGACCTATCATGGCCATCGACAATCGTATCAGGACGTCTCTTGGAGGTTATGATGGACCCTATCCTATCCAATCATTGCTCCATATGGAGTTCATGATTCCCCGTGTTTTTTTTTTCCTTGTAAAAAAAAAAAAAATTTGTAGATTAATAATATTGCCTTTTAACATGCTTTATGGTGGAGCAACAAAATTTAAAAAAAAAAAAAAAAAAAAAAGAGTTTCTAATTTCTCTTTCAAATGGATGAATAGGATGGCCCTTTTAGCAACAATGAACTTATGGTGAAATTGATTTACCAAAAAAAAAAAAAAAAAACTTATTGTGAAATTGTTAAATTGCAGGGCATGGGTGATTTTTTGAACGAGATGGCAGCTATGATGAACCAAACAAAGCCTAATGTGAGTTAACTGTCTTTTTTTTTTTTTTTTTTTTGGAAGTTGGAGGTGAAGGATTCGATCTCTTTATTTTTCATAGAGTATGGTATAGATTTACCGTCCACGAGTTCATGGCCATTTCTTTGGTATGGATTTGTTTCTAAAATATATTTTTCTTCTACTATTTTTCATTGAAGTGGATTACACAATATGTTATATGTAAATGAATTTATTTTTAATTAATTGTGATGATCTTTTTTTTTTTTTTTGGGGGGGAAGAATGGGGTCTGCCTTTTTGATAAATCCTATGTTGTAGGCTTTTTTTGGGTCACAATATAGGTCTCTGAGCCACACTTTTTAGAGAGGAATTATTAATGGCTCTACTCCATAAGGAATTTTTTATGGGCCGTCATAAGGGTTATCATATCCTGTTTTTTCAAATAGATATTTTATTATTTTATATTAGGCTCGACTTTTTTATTCTTTAATTAATGGTGACATAATCGTCTGTGTTCAGATACCAGGGAGTCTGTTTCTGTAGGGCCCATTTTAAATGGCTTGATTCATGTCGAAAACCAACTACTTTCTGCACTTATTTTGGGATAAGTTGAAGCTTACAATTATGTGGGTCCACCACCAACTGGTCGGTATAAGATAACCTTGTCGTTGTACGGTGTTGGATATGTGATTGTGGAAAGTGAAAACTTGACGCGTTGAATAGAATTGAGTCAGGTATTTTTGGTTTTATCCCTGGATTTTTCAAAATATCAGAATTATTGAAGACAAGATAACAACAATAATTTTTTTTTTTTTTTTAAATCAATAGAGCGACAATGTGGGGCGCAACTAACCTGCTAATTTGTTTTGTTTGTTCTGTTATTCATAGAAAAATAGAAGTGAACATTTTGTTAAAAAAAAAAAAAAAAAAAAAAAAAAAAAAAACTAAACAAAGAAACAAAAACTGATTGGGATGATGATAGAATTGCTAAGTAGTAGGCATATGAAAATTGACAGGAAGGTGGGGAAGAGACCTTTGAAGAGCTACAGAAGCTATTCGAAGACATGTTTCAGGGAGAAACCGACGAGACGTTTGGATCCGGCACTTCTTGTTACGAAAGTTCTGCGTCGTCGTCGTCGTCTTCTTCATATTACTCTGAAAGTTCCAGTTCCAGTTCCAACAACAAACGCAGTTCCTCTGAAATTAATACTAATAGAAACGGGAATGCAAACGTCAACAATTCTTTCAGTTTCGCCGACCACATTCAGAGCTTTTGTGTTGGGGTCAGAAGCACTCTGCTCTGATTTTAGCTTTTTTTTTTTTTTTTTTTTTTAATAATTACACTTTGGTTTGAACTTTAGGATAGAGGATTTTAAGTTCAAGAGGTTCATATGCTGATTGAGATTATTTCTCTTTTTCGATCGATGAAGACAGGTGGAGCAACGGCGGGGTGCGAGGGAGGAGGGGAAGGGAGTAAGAGGAGAAGTTCTAGGAGGAGCAAGCGATAGGCGCCATGGCAGGAAAGAAAAAGGTTTCGGCTGCTTGTCATGATGTTTCTTCGATCAACTAAAACGGTATTTCAGCTGCTTGATTTCGTCGAGGGGGTTGCTAACCCCCGTGAATTTAGCAACCCCCTCGAATTTACGTGCGAATAGAGCGAAAAACACCAACTGAGGGACGAAGAAACAAAATCATTGTGTGCCAACCTTTACTGAAGTGGCGGAAGTTTTAAAGAATTTGCAGCTGGGGCAAGAATTTGAGGCGTCATTGTAACATTTCCTGTGCATGCTGTGGTTTTAGGTATTTGGTAGCTTTGTCTTTAGAGCTTTTGGTTGTAGTGACTGATTTTTGTAATTTTGATAACTCTAATATAATTTACAAGTTTATGAAAATTTCATCCTATAAATCTCTCTCAAACAACGTCGACATAATTAGACTTGCAATTGCTATGAGCCAATCACATTGGGCGTGTGTTCAATTTGGCCCCCATTTTTCAATTGCTTTTCATATCCATCAATTTTGTTATCCAAATTTTTACTAGTAGAAGCTATCAATACGATATCATAGTTAGTTGGTGTGAGACAACTTATCTCTATGGCCAAAACACATGAAGAAAAAGAAAGGAGCAACAAGATTCAACCCTTCTAGTTACTTACAAAATAGCGGGTCCTACAAGTGTAACAGTCCTTCTTATTTTATCTGATAGAAAAGATCTCATGATCATAAACCGATCTTATTTAGGATCGCAAATCTCAAATTTATCTATGAAAAGTAGATCTGATTATGTTAGTATTTATAATTGATTTTTTCTATGTAATACTAATCGATATGACCTCATTGATAAGTGCTACAAGATCTCGTATATTGAAACCATGATTCTCATCCGAGGCGGCCTATTTGACGTGAGTAACGGAGATTCGGCCCGATGTTTTTCAACAGAAAGTGAAGCCGAGAGTAGAGCATTTTTGCCTTCGGCTTAAGGGGGGTCCTACAGCACGTGGGGAAAGGCCCCACACGTGGGGGACCAATGAAGGCTTTGAAAGGAAAGGGGGGAAAAAAAAAGTCTAAATTCGTCTGCTTTTAAAAATGAAGAAGTGATGGTGGAAGATAGAGCATGCAATATGCATGGCTCTCTTGGCCCCAACTGGCAGTACAACTACGGCACTACACCTGCCAATTTCCAATCCACTTTTGGCTTTGAAAGCTTTATTGGGACCCACTTCTCGCAACTTGCCAAACCAAAAACATTCCAAAAAAAATAAAAAAAATGTAATTGAGAGGGTTGGGGTCCTCCTTCTATGGACATTTTTCCGTCATCTTCTCTACTCAGAATGTCTTTGAGCAAGTTGGGCAACTTGACCAAACTGTTCAAGTTTTGCACAACCCCAACCCCAACTTGCCATGGTTCTTCTTATCTTAACTAATAATCGAGAGCATTTTTATTCATCACAATTATTACGTCAGCACATATATGTCACAAAAACTATCACGTGATCAAAGTTAAAAGACTGATTTTATTTTTGTTCCCCTCACATTGATACGCATTTTCCTGACTAACTAAATCATTTCACGAATAACCTTCAATTTAAAAAATTATCTCGTTAAAGTTTTTCTATAGGGTCTACTAAAATATTAATGTTAAATGACATGTGACACTTATATGATAGTTCTTTAATGTTTATTATCAATTTCTTTAACGGAATATGAATTAAAGGAGTTTACTAGGACAATTTTTAAGATTCACTATTAAGTTAGGGGATAAAAGTGAGATTAACGCAAACTAAAATAATTGAGTACCACTCTAATATATTGAAAGGGATGTTGGAGTTTACAAATTGAATCTTAAAGTCACTTTGACCAATTCTAAAGGCATTTGATGAGAGCAAGGCGCAATGATTTTATCAAATGGTTTTCCTCCTTTTCGTCAATTGGTAGTCTTGAGTCTCCGGAAAGGTTCTGAATGCCTTTAATTTGTTATGGGGATTATTATTCAAGTTGTGGGTTCTAGATATCTATTATCACCTCGTTTTTCTCCAAATTAACTAAATTTCTCGTTGTTAAATGGATTTACATATAACTCGTTCTTAAAAACTAGCTCAAATTGAGAAAGTGTCCAATTTACATATACACATCACAACAATCTAATAATTTAGCGAAGTATAATAAATTCACAATTTAATATTAGATAATTCATTTTTTTTTTTTAAGAAAGATAATGTTACAGTAGCTAGTTTTGTTCATTTATCAAAATTTATACTATATAGCATATTATAAAGGCATAGTTTAAATATAAAGCATATTTGTTTATTACTGTAAAATTATAATAGATTTTATGTTTTTGAACTTGTTGATTTACGGTAGTTATTATGTTTTTGAAGGTTTGAAGTGAGGAAGGTTTGAGCCTTGGAGGGATTCTAATTAACGGGTATTTTAACATTTCCACTTTAATTTTTTGACCTAATTATGCTATTTGGTTATAATATTTTGATTTCTGTTATAATTTTAAAAGATGATAGTCTAATATGCTATTTGGTATTTCTCTCTATATTTATTTATTTATTTGTTTTGATACTATTCTTTTATTCATACTTATGTCACAGCCTTTTGTGGAAAAAAAACAAAAGATTGCAACTCATTTTTCGAGATATCAAATCGAGCGCGGACAATAAATTATGGTTTAATCGTTAAGACATAAAAGACCACAGAATCCCATTTATCAAGAGATTCGATAGAAATTCATAAACGTTAAAACGGTCTTATTAATATATTTTGAAAATGATTTTCACGACAATCATGTTTATCGTCACAACATAATTGAAATGTTTGTGGCGATAATCTCTCATGCTTATTAATAATTGTGCTCCAGATTTTTACGTCGAGAATCGAGAAAATTAAGATTAATTTCTCGGAACATATGTCAGTAGTCGAATCAATTGTGTTTTTGTCCCAGAATTATGCATGCAAGGAATACTGCTAAAAGAATGAAAAAGAAGTTCTTCGAACATGGAAGTGGACAAGTTGAGAGACAATGGGATTTGGAGTGCTACAGTAGGTACAAGAAAGGCGCCAAGTTGATGGTAAAATAATGTTTAAATCCTCAAGCAAGTTGGTGTTTTATTTGTGTTGGTGACAAACAAGTTGAGCATTCTATAGAATAATTAATAAATATTACCACCGGTGCTGATGGGATGGGGTTTGAGAAGATCATCTTCGGAACCTTCGTTTTTATTCTATTTGGTTATAAATTCGAGGAATATTGTGTGTTGAAAAGTCTATCTTTTGATATTAACTTTATGCTAGTAGTCTTGATGAACTTACGGTTTGTCTACAGCTTTAACTCAAATTCAAATTTTTCAACCCGGTTTTATCTTTTTTTTTTAAAAATTTTGTCTTTTTCTAAAATGTTTTTTATCTTTTCTGAAAAATCAAAAAAATTTACTATTGAAATTTAAAAATTTTAACTCAAACTCATTCACCAAACAAACCCTTAGACTTCGTAAATAATAAAAGCGTAAGATCAAGATTCTTGACCATCTAATCAGTGGTCTCAATTGACATTATCATACGAGACCATTTAGTTTATTAGATGGGGAACATGATAACATCACCAATTTTTTTTCTTTTCTTTTCTTTTTTTTTTTTTGCAAAAAATAATAATAATAATAGTAATATTCAAAATCTTATTCTAGTCCATTAAAAAGCCAGCTAGCTAGATTCATCTTCCTAGCTCCCTTCAAAACCAATTTCTTATTGTTGAACTTTTTTTTTTTTTTTTTTTTTTTTAAATTTATAAACTCCCACTTGCCCAACCAAAGTGTTGCTTTAATTTATTACATGTCTAAACATGTTGCATTAGTTTTATCTCTAAACTGAAATTAATTATTGAATGTGGAGTTCATCATGATAACGTACGAATTGACTATTTTGCCACTAGATTTAAGCCATTATCAATACAAGCCTGTATCTTTTGACGTCCGTTATTTGAAATATGGTTTATTGAATAAAACTTGTAAGGGTTGACATCATTTTTAATCATTAAATTATAGATTAAATCTTATATTAGTCTCAGATTTAAAAACGACTCGTAACGAGTTCTCAATCTTTTAAGCTTGTCCCATATTAATCCATCTGCCGGTGTTAAAGTCTCAATAGAAAAAACACATCTTCTTTTTTAATAATCATTACTTAACATGTAAAATCATAAAGATTAACCTCCACTAAATCATATCTAGTTTTCATGTATTATTTTTCGTAGAGATTTTTGTAGTATAACATAAGGACTAATTTGAGGCAACTTAACATATCAGAAAATATTTAAAAATCAGGAATCAAAACGAGATTTTACCTATAATTGATGGACTTAAAATAAGATCGACAGATTTTCCACTGACTTGCTCGAATTTCTAGCCACTTCTACTCTACCAAAAGTCCAGAGCTACTCTCAAAATAAAATAAAATAAAAAATCCACAGGTGAACTCGACTCTCCCGGGTATGGTTCACCCACTTTCGTTTCGTTATTGGGGCCTTTCTTATACTGCGTTCTCTAATGATATGTAGAATATTTTAATATATATATATATATATTTTTCACATTCCATTTTAAATGAGTCATAGTATAGCTGGTAACAGAAACTGACTTGGGTTAAAAAAACAAAAAGAGTCAACGGCTAAAATCATTTAAAAACTATTTTTTATTTACTAAATATCTTTCAAAAATTTTATTAGCAAAATGATTTCAGAACGACCGAGTATGACAAGTTTTTAATTAATCGTTCTAGTGTTAAAATAAAAGAATGTTATTTAATTATTAACTTCAACTTTTAAGGTTGTCATTATGACAAATTTCTCAAAACAGGAAAATGATCTTGAGAATCATGGTGTAGGCAATAAATGATCTTGAAAATGTTGTGATGTCGAACACGAAACAATCTTATTTTATGATCTCGTGGGACATTTACTCCAGTTTGGGTTCAAGAACAATCACTGCCGAAAAGGGCCTGTTACGGGAGAAGCACTTCCAAAACCCACTGGGTACGGCTTCTAGGACTTATTCATTGGGCTAAAACTGAACTTCAGAGACTTGACTTGGTAAGTTTGTAATACACTAGGGCTTTTTTTTTTTTTTTTTTTTTGTTGAAAAAATTACCTAAATAACCATTTTTTGTTTTTTTTCTATTGACAACATGACACAAATTCTTCTATTTTGATTAACATAACACAAATTTTAGTTAATTTTAGTTTAATTTTGTGTCATGTTAGTTTGGTGTTAATTTTTTATGTTGTGATGGTGCAATAATCTTTAAATTTGTGTCATAAGATGTTTTCCCCTTGTTTTTTTTTTTTTCAATCAAAATGGTAGCGGTATTATCGTGTCACTATTTTCCGATTTAAATATTATAATATAAATCTTCATTTTTTTTTTCTATTTTTAATAGAGCAGAATAAAAGTTGACTAAATACTATTAAGGTAAATAAACGGAGAATATAAACTAAAGTATAAAAGAAAAAATGAATAAGAGGAAGAAAGCATTCTTTTCTATGAGGGATTTTTTGTCTTCCTAGTCTTTAATACAAGAAAAGGATTTTGTGTCGCTCTCTTCAGACTATGTCATTCTTGAGTTGATATATAGTGAGAGAAGGTGAGGGTTTGAAATCCTTATATCCCTCCAACCCTAGTCATTCTCTTAGATTTTTGGATTAAGCTCATATGTCCTTTTAACTGTCTCTTTCTTTGATTCCTAATAATATGTAAGGAATTCATTAAGTTGAAGTTACCCTTACAAAACCAGCTTGTAAGGAGAAGGGATCCATGGACTTATAAATCATCTTTTTAATTGCTTCATGTGGGACATTAGTATCATTTTAATTGACTTAATGGATCCCGCTTTCTATCAGGTAGCAACTATCTCCGGATCGCTCCATCCGAATTAACGATCACATAACCGTAATTCATAACTAAGTCCAATCCCATACTCGACATGGAATTTTTGTAACAATCCATCATGCTTGAGCCCAAATCAACGATCCACATTATCAACATTGAACAAGCGGTATCCCTTTTCTCTCTTCGATGGCTTCACTTGGCTGTCAGTATTTGATGCTTTGACTACTCCACCAATATATTTTAATTCAGCCCATAGAATAACCTCTTAGACTTGAACCCACAAAGTGGTGGATTGGCATTGATACTAGTTGTTAGGAATCCATTAGGTAGAGCTCATCTGTGTAAAACAGACTTATAAGGGGATCCGAGGACCCTAAGAACTCCCACTTATCATTTTTATAATTATTCCACATAGGGACATTTGATATTTAACCTAATATATATCATATCACGTATTAATTAATTTAATATTTACTTAATATGATATTATATATTATGCAAAAATATTTTAATTATCGTGTTATCATATTATTGAAGAAACACAATAAAAAATACACGAGTCAGAATCCTAGATTTCAAACCTCAACCCCCTTATCATGCTTAAAACCGTTAAGGCAGATTTTTGAGGCAATTATAAGACTTTTGTGTCTGGGTTGCTCATTAATGTTGTTTGACTTGGCAATCGACAAATGGACCAAAAAGGAAATAGAACATATGCTTAGGCAGCTAAGACGTCAAATACCAACAAGGAAAGAAAATTGTGAATGAAACAAGGTCTTATCATGCTTTCACCCTATAAAAGCAAAGAAAGATACAAGCACAAGGGGTGGGGGGGGGAAGGGGAAAAAAAAAAAAGGAAAAAAAAAAAGGTAAACAAGATAATGTTATGTTCTCATTGATTTTAAAAACACCCTCTTGTGTGGGTCACTTTTGGAAAATGAAATGATTTTTTTTTTTTTTTGTCCAAGTATTATCACCTTTAACCTAACCAAATGAATTATTGTTGTCAATACATAACTCATCCTTTGGTACCACCACAAATAAGATTGCTTGGAAGTCCTTGTACAGACTTGGAAGAAAGTCTTTGTGGGGTCTTGGTTATCTTACGTTTTGTGAAGAAGAAAATATTGCTAAACTTGAAAATGGCAAGTGACAATTTGGTAGGACCAATTTGATGTTAACATTATACCCAATGGAACAAGAATCACAAGAAACCAATTTTTTTTTCTCCCATAAGAAAGGAACAACGAGCTTGCTTTCTATTGGGTGTCCTAAATTTGTTTCTTGAAAATGATAGACTATATGATTGACTTTAGATCCACAATATTCCATCTAAAACGCAATTGCTCTTATAGGGAAAACAAGACATATATGCATAAACACACATAAATACATTGTGTTAACTTATTCTCCCATCGTGACCCACGTCTAAGAGTTATTCATAATATGAGCGTTCGATCATATTCTGTTTTTCTATCAAACAATATCATAATTCAAATTCCTCTTAATCAGTGAAACTGATGTACTTATATCACTTCGAATTAGCTAAGCATGACCTTCTAAATGGGGCAATTAAATTGGATGGAGATTTACTAATTGCCTTGAAAAGTTAAAATTGGCCTTGTTTATTGGACAAAATTCTATGAACTTTTGAAATCATAAGAAATAATTTTTATATTAATAAAAAAAATGAATTTTATTTGTGAGTTTTATATTAAGAATTGTAAACACTCATTATGTCACTAATATAGCTCTTATTATTTTATTATTATTCTTCTTTTGCTAAGATAATATTGCTCTAATTTGTAATTAGGATACAAGTACGAGTAAAAAGTGCTTTATTAATATTGTTATTATTTTTTAACAAGTAGTAAAGGGGTTGTTTAACATTTTAATTTAGTTTTAATTAAATTATAATTTTTCATCTCAATTTTTTTTTCTTTTTTCTAAAATATAACAAAATTTGTAACAAATTTTTAAAAAATTAATCAATTTAAACTAAACTAACTGTGTGCTTTGTCCTTAAGATGATGCACCATCTTTGTCACGTGACAGGTCGTGGACCCCATCAGGATTCAACAATCCAATGTTTGGCAGAGGTGGACGATTAAATTGCCTGAAAATCTTATCCGATGACGTGTGAAATATATATTAATATATGAATATTAAAAGTGGGACCCAGTTGTATAATGCCTTCTGTTGACCCAGTCGCTCACGGCTTCCAATATTTTTGAGCTCCAATAGCATTGCTTCGGGATTCTGTTCCCGGCTTCGGCTCCGGCTCTCAATTTTTTTCTTTTTTTTTTTCACTTTGATGACCTTATTTGACACGTAGCTGTTTGATTTTCAGATCTAGACCAAAATTTTTTATATTAATTTTGTTTTTTTAATTCAGCAATAATAGTAATTAATTTTTGAAAAATTAATTAACTTCAACTTAAAAATTATATTTCAAATGGTGTTTTAAATGCAAGAATAAATTTGAATCCAACTTCTCAAAAAAAGATTTCCCTTCCTGGCCTAATTCCACTTTCAAATGGAATACCTTCTGGCCCAATTAACCATCTTCATTCTGCAATTTGAATAATGAGTAAATTTTGTCCATAATTACTTGCTCCTAATTTTGACATGTTATAATATGCATATCATGTTGATTCTTTTTTGGTTTAATAAATTCAAATGAGATTGATAACTGAGCTATAATATTATAACAATATATGAAAAATACCAGGGACTAATTCTATTTGGTAAATTGTTTTACTAACTTAATTACGTATATACATGACAACTATATTAATACATTACTAATTCTATTTTTTTTTTTACACTATAGGTCCAAATCTCTTATTGACCGCCCTTAACATTATTTATATATAATACATTACTGTATGCCAAACAAAATGTGTACATATATATATAAAGTCTCAGTAATCGTAACATTCTATTTAAAATCTTATAATTATTAGTTGATATATATACTATTTAGTCGAAATCTTAGTAACCTACATAAAACCAACAAGTATATAACCCTAAAAATAGTAGATTGAAATTAGCTAATGTTACAATGAAATATAAAAAAAATATTATAAAATATCGTTTAATAAAAATGCTGAATATGAGAATAGGAGAGTATATAACCTCGATCTATTTATATGTGTTCAAGTAAGAATTTGATTGGCTCCAAATGATCAAGCCGGTTAGCCGGGAAGCCAGTGAGTGAAATTAGCCATCATCTCTACAAGACACTTATCCTTACCAAGCTTTGTTGTTTTGTCTATAAAAACCCCCATTATTGTATACCAAGGTCTGCCCACAAAACCACCACTTTGTTTTGCATATAATATACAACAACAACATTGAATCTTCTCTCTCTATTCGTTTCGTTCCGGTAACGGTCCAGTATCAACAGATCGCAGACCCTTATTTCCTCTTAAAACACTCATCACAAGCTGATCTTATTATATATATATATATATAGATAGACATACATACATACATACATACATACGTATAACGTATATAAATTTATATTACAACGTCAAACATGGGATTTGTGAACAAGCTCTGGGACGAAACGCTTGCCGGGCCTATGCCAGACACGGGACTCTCCAAGCCTCCGCAAGTACAAGTCCTTCTCCGGCACACGCTCCACCCCGCCGCCGCCGCCGCTGCCTCTGCCGTCTGGTCAGGTGGCCGCCGGGACTGACTGTGTTGATCATGAGGTGCAGGTTACTCGGAGCATCACGATTCTCAGGAATAATCCAAACCCTCTCGTCCGGAACTTGTCCATTGACGTCCCCGGTTCCGAACCGGACTCTCCGGCTAGCTCCCACGCCGCGAACCCCGGGTAACTCGTAAGTTCTTGTTTCAATTTCTATTTTTCTGATGTCTACACATAATATGATTTGGAAATTACTAGTATGTTTGGATCATAGATTTAAAAAGTAAATTTGAATTTATGCAAGAGAAAATATCGTGAAATTTTTTTTTAATAGTACATAAAACAATCTTCAGATGATGATCCAAATGGTCACCGTATATATAAAGACTTTTTGTTTTTGGGTTTATGACGGCAGGTTTGTTTAAACAGGTTTGTTATTATAGTTTAGTACGGAATGTTATTATAGTTTAGTAATTTTTTAAATTAATATAAGTTTAGTATTTCGGTTGTTGGTTCATATGTGTATAAGAAATGGAAATTATGATGATATTACTTTAAGAAACTTCAGGATGGGTACTCGGATAGTTTAGTGGGAAGAGTGGGATTTGAGTAGGAAATCTTAGATTTAGAAGACATAATATTTTACTGATTTTTTTATATGTAAGAGTCATAGATCTTGTATTGTAAAAAATATATATATATATATATTTGGGAGAGGTCATGTTTTTATTTAGAAATAGTATATATGTGTGTGATTTTAATGGTTACTCTTGTTTTGTAACCATGAATGATTAAAGATAAAATTATAAAAAGAATTACATTTTTTAATTATTTTTGATGAAGTGACATTTTATATAATTTATTATTGTAGATTAAGTAACCCACTAACTTTTTAAACTTAATCCATCCACTATCAAAATTTTAAACTCTAATTATACTTGTTACATCCCTCTTTAATTCCAAAAGAACCTATAATTCCAATTATAATATATTTTTAATATTTTTTCACCCGAACAACTTCCCCCCTCCTTCATTTCTTGAGTTATAGTGTATTATATATTATATATATACTATATCTCTCTCTCTCTCTCAAGAACGATTTTGTAAAAGCAAGGAATACATCAAACCCCCCAGAACGATTTTGTTAAAGCAACCCGCCCACTTTTCCATTCCCTTCAAAATAATCTCACGTTTTCTTTTTCCTTGTTTTTCTTCCTCCAAATTTCTCAAGTCTTTTCTATTTGTATAGCTAATTTAAAACAAAAGGAGAGGTTGAAGCAACAAAATCACGCCACCTTATAAAAAGTAGAAGAAATTATGGAATTCAAAATCCCATGATCAGTGGCAACATAAATATTGCTTTCAAAAAATCAATTCTTATCGGTATAAGAATAATGAACATAACCATCATTAACTAATCCAAAATTGAAGATTTTATTTCAAGTTTAAAAAAAATATGAGTGTTCACTGCTCTTGAGATGTCAACAATTTTTTTTCTAATAATTTAGATTAGGCTTGAATTATTTCCTAAGAATTAATAGTTATATTTAAAAAGATATGATTTATTTTTAAAATTTTAAGATACGGTGTGGTGACGAATATATTTTAAAATACTTTAATCTTTAAAAGGTAATTTCATACAAGGATAATTCAGTAATAATATAATTTGTTAAAAATGAGTGGAATTGCAAAGGGATAGGTAAACCTTCCCATATAAAAAAAATTTACTTAAAAAAGCCACCGCAGCAAGTTAACAACAAGTTGTTCATCTAAATCTCATTTAATAAGCTATTTAAGTTCTATGTTCATTAATTGCCAATTAATTGTTTTTTGCTCAACTACGTATTTTGTTACAACCATCCGATTACTATCATGCAGCCAAAACAACTTATAATCATGAATGAGTAAATATTAAAATAACAATTGAAACTCTTCTATATAAATATACTTTTCAGAACTAATTGATATGAAAATCTTATTTTCTTTCGCATTTAATTCACATGTTAAGTACAAAAAAAAAAAAAAAAAAAGGGATAAATATACATGCCTAATTGACTATATGCATGGGGCAAATTTTGATTGGTCGACTTTTTTTGTCTATGGATTCTTCGAGAAAGTTAAAAGAAGTTAGGTATATGGAGAATATATAATTATATATACCTGTATAGATACGACGCAGGGAAAAACAAGGCCGGTTAAGTTGTAAAAAGAAAAACAAGGCCGGTTAAGTTATAAAAAAGAAAATTTTCTCCTGTTCTGGTTTTTTCCAATTTAAGAAATGCATGCACATTGAGCAACATGTAAAAGAAAATATCCTTTTAGTATCTGTCTATTTTGTATTTTTTTTTTCAATTTGGTACCATGCTATTTGAAAAATCCTAATAATAAGGACCCGCTTGTTATTTTAAAAATGTTATTCAGTATCCTGAATCTCTTTTTTTTTTTTTTTTTTTTGAAGACATAAATTGCATTTATATGCCGTTTTCACTCTAAATATCTAATAAATAGGAAAAATAAATAATTAAAAAAATAAAAAGAAAAAGGAGTAAAAGTGTTAGTTTCAAAACTCAAGAGGTAGATAACCATGTGATATGTCTTAAATAATATGATACCACAATGAGATTTCCCGAACATCATATGTCAAAGTAAAATATCGTCAAAACAATATAATCATAATTTTCCAAGTATATATATATATATATATATATATGAATTTGTTAGCCCTTTGCTAAGGTAGATTAGGTGCATGGTTGATGTTGTAAGTACGTACGGGCTTTTGATGATCATGCAGCGGCAACGCCGGCGGAGAATTTGAAGAGACCATGGACGAGGACGGAAATCGGGAGGCGCCGGCACTTCTGCGCCCACAGAACGTGCTTCTGAGCAGAGAAGTCGCCATGCTTACGATTGGTAATAATTTGTTCTGCTTTTTTTTCCACAAATATCTTTACATTAATTATCTTGACCTTAAATATTTAAGAGGGCAAAAAAAAAAAAAAAAAAAAAAAAAAAAAGAAGAAGACGAAGTTTGAAAAAAGATGAACAGTTAATTAATTGGAAAAAGATAATGACCACGGACAATTATAATACTCTGCATATTGGATAATTGCTAGCCATGCACGTACAAATTATACGAGGGATTAAATTATAAGTTGCAGAAAATGACCCTCATATATTCGAGAAAGAGGCATATTAATTAATGTTTCTAATTAATAATGGAAATGGTTAATTAAAATAATTAATATTTCTAATGCGTTTTGTCCCTTGCAGGATAGTGATTAGCTCCTTGGATCGTTGAGAGAAGATCATAATGCCGGTCGATTTTGTTTCGAAAGCATCAACGCCAAACGCCGGTCACTCTCAGTTATAATATTTGTCACGGTGTTGGTACATGTATTATAATTAGCATTATATAATTAAGCTTATATATGTTGATTATTGTATAATAAAAAGAAGTACAGTTCAGATCACAAGGTATGTCCACTCAATAAATTAAGTATGTTTCTTGGAGTTTTGGAGGGAAAGAAAGTAGGATTGGGATTTCGAAGTTCCTCATTGTGTGATATGGAATTGCGTTCTTTAATTTTTTTTCCCTTGTACGTACTATGGGTTTTTGTGTCTTTTTGTTTTGCTATATATATATATATATATATAGATATATAGATCTTTGTGTGTATATATGGTGTTGTGAATTGAATCTCCTTCATCAATGAAAGCTCCTAAAGGTAATTTGCATGATGAATAGTTGCTAACTTATTTAGTAACTGCACTTGGTTACTGATTTTTTTTTTTTTTTTTTTTTTTGTAAAAACTAATTTTTGGATTATTGATCATTTTATTATAATGTTGGTCAAATCAGAAACTTCCGTCCAATTTTTAAAGGGATTCGTCAGAGCTTTAAAAGTAAATATATTTTGGTCGGCAAAAAAAAAAAAAAAAGTAGTATACATTTAGGTGTTAATTAGTGAATGTGGGACAATTGTTTTTCTGACGCAAATATATATCAATTATAGAAGAAACAATATATATGTAATTAACAGGGACAGTTAACAATATTTTAAAAAGTATATAATATGTGAAAAGGTCTTGTTTCATAGCACTTTTGAACTACTTTTGTTTAAAGAAAATACAATGTGAAAAATCTCCACGGATCTTATTAAGGAAAATTAAAACCAGCTCGTAATGGATATGTTTCGATTGAATCCAGTCACAACAATCTCAGGGGAACCAGGGGAAAAAATAGAGCAAAAATAGCCTAGAAGCAAGGAAAATCTCTTAGTCATAAATAGAGCACACTTTTTGATGGCTTAATAAAAACGTGTTATTTGAAGTACGTCGGTAATTTGGCCGAATTAAGAAGAAACTGCCTTGACTTTCTCAATAAGATTAGCTGCGTCTTGGACGGTCGAGATGTTCTCAGCTCCCCTTCTCCAATCGAAACGCCAAACTTCTCTTCCAAAGCCATCATGATCTCAACCTTTTAAAGTTTCAACATTTTATGATCAAAAACTAATTTGCAAATATGAGATAAGATCATCAATCAAATTTCCCACAAACATATGCATAATATATATATATATATATTCTCATGACAAATTTTTTCCTATCGAATCATATCAAAGTCATACTAAATTAAACAAAGAAGTATGATAATTAACAGAATTTAATAAAAATCTAATGATTAAAATCTATGTTCTAACATTTTTTTTAATCAAATTTTGCATATCTCCCATCTTTTAATAGTGCAAATGTTGGGAGATAAGAACTTGGTTTGGACTTGGGGCACCAAGTCATCAGAGAGGCTATTATGATTATTTCCAATCTTTTTTAGCCCATAAGACCATATGGGACAAAGAGAGACTCGAGAGAATTGTGGAAACAGTCTGTCAATTAGACCTATTTATATCTTTTGCCCTCTAATTAAGATTTTTGATCTTCTATACTTATTTAATTAAAGTAAAAAAATAAAAACTGAAGATATTAAAATTAGGCGATAATTCATAAATGTCGCTTTTTGAGTGGCAATCCTACGAATCACCCGAGAGACTTACAGTGTCAAGCGAATCAGCACCCAACTCGGCAAACTTGGTCGAGGGTGTGACAGAATCTTCGTCTATGGACAGTTGCTTGGCAATTGTGCCCTGCACTATCTTCAGAGTTTCTGGGTTAGCCTGCAAACACATAAATATATCAAAAATAACATAATGTTTGTTTGTACCCAATTAATAAAATTAAGTATTAATCCAAAGTGATAATTTTCTTTGGATGAGAATAATTTAGAACACTCACCACGGAGCATGAAATTCTAGTGGTCTTGAAGCAACTAGAAGGCAGTACTGGAGTTGCCTTTGTGATTTTGATCTTATAAAGAGCAAGTCTTAGCCCACCAACCCTCTGAAAAATAATTGAAAAAGAAATTTCATAATAAACTGTATAATATATATATATATATATATAGAGGGTGGGGACTTACATTGAAGGAAGATAAAGTGTTGCTAAGTTGGCAAATTGTGCTTTTGCGAGCATTATTGCAAGGAAGAGTAGCAATGGGAATTGGGGAAGTTGAAACGAAAGAAGCCATTAGTTATTACAAGAAAGAAAGAGATAATTATAGAATGAGAAACAAAAGGTTTGATAAAGTTGATTTGTTGAGATAAGAGGGAAATGCAGATTGAATGATCATAAATAAACTTGGTTAGAGTTTTGTTCGATTATACCAAAGACCTTCTCCTATGGACCCTTGTGTTGGCGGATCATTCCATGCATTAATATGTCCTTTTTATGCAAAAATTGCCTAGAAAATAGCAAGGCCATTAACGGCAAACCCCAGCTATCACTACATTCAAAATTATTATTATTATTTTTTTTTTCAGTTTTAAGTGACTAAAACACCAACTTAGAGAACCCGATTAAAATGATGGCAAAACTAACCGTACAGAAACTCTACTTTTATTGGACTGTTAAGTATTACTGTTGGACTTTGAGAGTCCATAAAAACAAATATTTGGGGTCACGTTTAGAGACAGTGTTTTGAAGGTTAGAGATGATTTGAGTTTTAGAAATATGTGTGTTTGGTAATATAAACTATTTGGAGTGAAAAATGTAAAAACTTAAACGTGTTCAGAAAAAATTAGCAATATGGATCTTGTTTTATTTCTCTTGAAATTCTATGCAATTGAAAAAAAATCTCATTTCGACTTAAAATGATAAAGTTATGATTTTTTTAAAACTTGAGTTTGTTGAAATATTTGGAAGATAAATACTATGCAATTAAAAATTGGAAGAAAATGATGAAAAAAATATTTGGAAAAACACTTTTCCAATCTTGACCCCAAACGAGGCCTAAAAATTGGCAATGCAACACGTGCACTGTTTTCAGTTGAAAAATGGTTTAATGACTAAACAAGCTTTATCTTGGTATGGAGTGATTTTTACTTGTTTAAAAAAGTTTCATAATTGCTCCCGTAATGAATTGGGGATGTAGCTCAAACGGTAGAGCGCTCGCTTTGCATGCGAGAGGTACGGGGTTCGATACCCCGCATCTCCACTACTTTGTGTTTTCGAATAATTAATTAAAAATAATTTTTTTTCATGTCATTTATTTCCCCAAGAAGAAGAAGAAGAAGAAGAAGAAGAAAGGGTAAAAGAAATGCATTTAAGTTTTTTCTCCGTTTACGGCCGTGCATCAGTTTCAATGATCGTGATAGAACTGATTGAATAATGAGGTCCCCAACTCCCAACCTAGTTTTTTAGACTATTTGATGTCAAGTTTGAGACGATGTTTTGAAGGTTAGAGATAGTTTAGTTTTAAAAATATATTTTGATGAAAATAAATTATTTGGAGTGAAAAAGTGTAAAAATTTAAAATTTATTTAAAAAAAAAAGTAAAATAGATCTTATTTATTCGTCTGAAATTCTATATAATTTTAAAAAAATATCTAATTCGACTTAAATGATAAAGTTATAGATTTTTTAAATTTAAATTTTTAAAAAATATTTGAAAAAATAATAATAAAAAAAAAAAAAAAAAATATTTAAAAAAAACTTTTAAAAACTTGCCACCAAACATGATCTTAGTTTTGGCACATGTTTTTTTTATGTGATCACTTTAAACACCTGTAATTCCTTTAAAACAAATTAAAATATTAAACACCTTATAATTCTCGAACCCAACGCATACTTCACCACCAATGACAAAATCCGATTTACCGTTTACCTGAAGTCTCACCCATCTGCACACTTCAACTTACCCGAAATTGTAATCACTCTCTACCCAGACTGTACAATTCCGTTGCTTTCGTCCCCAAGCCCACCGCCAACTGTCGGTTTACCGTCGCCGACTTTGATAAGTTATATTTTATAATAATAATAATGTTTATAAATTTAAAAATGAAAGCACAGCCGTGAACGAAAGCTTGACCCTAAGTCCCCCGACGAACACGTTTTTGCCCTTTTTAAGTGCAATTGTTTTAGTTGTCTTTCCAAGTACATCCCAAATTACTTTACTACCCCCCACACATACACAGACAAATTTATCAGGAGAAATTTTGTTTTTTAAAGTTCATTTTTTAAATTTTTAAAAGTGCAAAAAAATAAAATAAAAAATTTGTCTCTTCTTATTGTTCTATTTGAAATAATATTATAATTAGAAATTTGATAATTAATTAAAAAATTTTTAGGATAAAGAAAAAGTCAGAGAGAGATAGAGAAATGATAATAAAAACGGCAGAAAGTGGCAGGAAGAGGGAGGGAGGGGCAAAGGGAAAAGTACTACGACGAGTAATTACAGGGAAAGAGCGTGGAGTTTTGCGTCAAAAAGACCAACGTGCCCCGTGACGCCGGTGAAGATGGGGACTCTGCGATACCCAATCAGACGCTGCCCCTCATCAGTCCCATCCCTATTCGGCCCTCGTTTCGTACCCCTCTCGACGGTAGCCGTCAAACCCCACCCACCCACCCCAACCCCCTCCATCTTCCTTCTCTGTTTTTTCCGTCAACCGAGAAAACACACATAAAGAACCGAAACCCACAAAACGACACAATTCACAAACACAAAAACAAACCGTAATTGCCGGTCCCTCTTTTCAAACCCTCCGTTCTGAAATTCCGATTTTTCTGCTTCTATTTCCCATCTCCGAGATTGAGCTCTCTGTCGGTACGTTTCGTTTCTGTTTTCTCGACGCTGTTTTTGATTAATCTTGGCATATTAAAGTTTGTGTCTTGCGGATTTTTATGTACTTTTTTTTTTTTCCTTTTTCCTTTCAGTACTGCCTTAGTTTGATTTTGAATTGGTGTTTGGAAGATCTAAGTGCATTTCTGTGTTTTTTTTTTTTGGGGGGTTTTGATTTGTTTTAGATCTGGGTTTTGTTTTTTGTTTTTCTTCTTTGTAAAGCTGCTGGCTTATTTTTTTATTTCTTTTTTATTTTTTTTTAGCGAATCTGTATCTATTTCTAAGCAGTTTTACCGATACAATTTCTCGGATCTGAGAGTTATTATCTCGGTCAAGGCTCCGGCGGCTGACCGAAACCCTAACCCTCAACCGCAGTTTTCAGATCGGTGATATTCTGTTTTCATGGATTGATACACGTGAAAAAGATTCGACCTTTTTCTTCTTTTTTGCCTTAGATCGGAGGTAATTCCATGGAAGAGGACGACGAGATCCAGTCGCACATGTCTCCGGGGAGCGGATCTCCGGCGTCACCGAGGCCTGTCGGGCGTATAACGGTGACGGTGGCGTCGGCGCCACCTCAGCAGCAGCAGCAGCCGGCGGCGGCGGCGCCTCAGAACACTCTCACTCTTGCCCTCCCGATCCAACAGGCGAGGAACGGAGGAGGAGGAGGAGGAGGCGGCGGCGGCAGCGGCGGCGGTGGTGGAGGAAGAGAGGATTGCTGGAGCGAAGGCGCGACGGCGGTGCTGATCGAGGCGTGGGGAGAGCGGTACTTGGACCTCAGCCGAGGGAATCTGAAGCAAAAGCACTGGAAGGAAGTGGCGGATATTGTGAGTAGCAGAGAGGACTATAGAAAGATCCAAAGACGGATATTCAGTGCAAGAACAGAATTGACACTGTCAAGAAGAAGTACAAGCTCGAGAAGGCGAAGATCGCCGCAGGCGGAGGGCCCAGCAAGTGGCCTTTCTACGACAGGCTCGACCACCTGATCGGCCCCACCGCAAAGATCTCCGGAAGCCACGCCGTGGCCGCCTTAGCCAACACCTCTTCCCAGCACCAGGCCAGAAGGTGCCGCTGGGAATCCCGGTCGGGGTTCGTGGGGCGAGCCCGTTTCAGGGCCAACAGCGTGACCAGAAGCCACAATTGAAGAACCAGAAGATACAGATCAAGAGAAGGGGTGGACAGGTGGATTCGGGGTCGTCCAGGGAGGCATCGCCCGCGTCGACTGATAGCTTCCCGCTCGATGTCTACGAGAGGAAGCGGCCGAGGACCGCGAGGGAGATGAATATGAATATGAACATGAACATGAAGATGAACATGCACATGAACTCGAATTCGACAGCAGTGGGGAGAGACAGCGGAGGAAGGGAGAGAAAGGGGGATGGGGGAATGCGGTGAAGGAGTTGACGCAGGCGATATTGAAGTTCGGGGAGGCATACGAGCAGGCGGAGAGCTCGAAGTTGCAGCAGGTGGTGGAGATGGAGAAGCAGAGGATGAAGTTTGCGAAGGAGTTGGAGCTGCAGAGGATGCAGTTCTTCATGAAGACACAGTTGGAGATTTCGCAGCTCAAGCATGGCAGAAGAGGAGGAGGAGGAGGAGGAGGTGGTGGTGGTGGTGGTGGGATTGGGAATGCCAGTAACCATCACAGTAACAACAATAACAATAACAGTGATAGCAGCAACTAAAGGTGTTTTTAAAAACTTCTGATTTGGGTTTGGCTTCTTTCTGTGATCTTCATGCTCATGGTGGAACAAAAAAAGAAAGAACAGAAAAAATCCATGTTGGAGATATTGTATCTTAACTGGAGGATCCGAATGTATTTGCCTCTTATCCCCTAATTTGATCAGAATTTGATTGCCTCTCTCCTTCTTTCTCTCGCTCTTTTTTTTTTTTTTAAAAAATTAATTTTTAGGCTAAAAATCTTTTCAGTTTGTGAGATATTAGAAGATACCGACAGTAACTGCTTGGCGTATGTATGCAGTGCACTACCAATCATTTTTGCAATTTTCATTTCTATGTATAACTTTTCCTGAATTATTGGTTCGCTTGAATTATACATTCAAACACACAACTCGAAGTTAAATATTTTTGTGAGAAAAAACATTGTTGGAAAAGTTTAAAAGATGGATTTAAAACGAAATGTCAAACGATATATATTGTACGAAAGAAATTAAAGAATTTGCTTAACGCAATACCTTCATGGACACGGAACTTTGCTGAATTGCTGCTAGATTTTCTCTCTCCATTACGTAGTGCTGCAAACATTCTCCAAAATTGAAGGGTATATAAAGGAAAAGTTGTAGAAAAGCTGGAAGTAGAAACCTGGCTGGAAAACAATATTCGATTGAGATGTTAATCTTATCTAATGCAGGAAAGGAATCGAATCTATTTTTGGAAACGAATTACGTGGAGAACAAGTTGGGTTGAATAGTCAGAAATGAAATAGCACCCACTGAGAACCATGATGTTGCAATTGTGTACACCCAAATGAGAACGTTGATCAACCCCCAAAAAGAACCCTAATTTGATCCTCTTCGTAGCTTTTAAAAAAAAAATGGGAGAGTTTCTACATTAAAGCCTGTATTTTTAGTTAAGAATTACTATCTTAACTGTTAGATTAAGCATGCGTTTGGATTACAGGTTCACACCTAAGCTTTTCATCTCAGTTTTTATTTTTTATTTTTTGAAAAATCAATAAAAATTATAACTAGTTTTTGAAAAGTCAACCAATTTCAACCTAAAATTTTCATCCCAAGCCTGTGTTCCACATAAAACATAAGTTTTCAACGGTCTGATTATGAGTGTACAAGTTAAAAATTTACAACGCACGACATAAAATTGTTGTCATTTACAGATCAATACCATTGAAAAACTAATCCTATAGTCAAAAGGTGGTCTAATAAAGCATGAAAAAAGGATGGCTATGAATTCTTTATTATTCTTGACATTTGGTAACTTGTTTGTATAACAGATTTAAACACTTACTATAGGTATCAGAAGTTTCTTGCATTCAAAGCATCAAAAAGTGGGGAGATTTATCTGGATTTTTTTTTTTTTTTTGAAAAAAGATTTATCTGGAATTTAGCAACTCATTAAAGTCCCTTACTTACAATTCTAGCAAAAATATTATTATACAAATATATATATATATATATTAAAGAAAAAAACAAAAATACGGTCATCAGCGTAAGGCAAAGGCTCCAAAAGAAAAAGAAAAAGGTCAGAGTCCCCGGCTATGAAAAGTTCAATAGTTGAGTGATTTGGAATTGGAATGTTGGAGAAGATAGAGCAAAATCATGATTTTTTTTTTTTTTTGGGTGAATCAAAATCATGATTTCTTGGTTGCAACTTAAAAGAGGAAATGTTTCTATTCCCTTGCAGCTTTGCTTGGACTGACGACAAATTTCTACTCGATTGTATTTTTACCTATTTACTAGAACTGTTGATCCAATTAACGACAAACCGTATCAGGGGAGGAGACCATATTTACAAGCAGCAGAGATTGTCCCAAATCATATGCACGTATCCAAGCCCCAGTTCCATTCACAACGTAAAAAGTACATTTCAAAACCATATAGCATAGATATTTATATTCTACTGATTTATAACACATTTCAAACCCCCATTATCAAAAAAAATATGTTATATATACCGAGAATAAAGATTAAGAGGTTGTTTGATTGATCCGTTTGGTTGAAGTTTTGGAGTAATTTTAGTTGGAATTGAGTTTAGTTTAGTTTTGAAATTATGAGTTTGGTTGAAGATGAGGTGTTTTGAATTAAAAAAGATTAAAACTTGAAATGTGTTCGTAAAAAAATTATCAACAAAATATTGTTTTGTTTTTCTTAAAATTTAATGTAATTTTTTCAAAATCATTTATTTCGACTTGAAATAACATAATTATGTAATCTTTTTTAATCTTGATTCATCCTTGTTCTGAATATAACATAAAATTACAAATATAGTCTTATGATAATTTTATATTTAACAATATCATTAATAACAAATTCAAATATTTCCCGATCTGAATTCAAAAAATACACATAAGTGTTTGAATAGTGATGCCTTTATCAAAATGTAACGGAGTTCTTCTAGTGAGAGTCACTAATTTTGTTACGTCACACTAGACTATATCGTGTGAACAAATTAAGTCTCCGTTTAGTAAGTTAGTTGAAAATGAAAATTTTAAATTGAAATTGATTGATTTTTTAAAAACTAGTTATAAATTTTGTTAATTTTCAGAAAAATATAAAAATTAAGATGAAAAATTTTAAGATAAACTCAAACTACAAAGGTAACATAAACGTGTTTGATTTCTCACAACTATTGTGCTGACACATTTGTCGCCTCATTTTTCATCAAGCGTGATGTACAATGTTTTTTTGTCTCCAAAATCGTTGCTGCCAGAGATCACATCTGCACCTAATTTGATGGCATGATGTATAGTCAAATGTTCCAGGACAATTATTTGAGCTACAAGAATGTCAGTTCCAACTGGTGTAAGGTTGGATCTGAATTTGTGACTAAAACACCAAAATATATATATATATATATAATCAAAATTAAAAAAATAAAAGTATGAATTACTAGGTGTGTCCTTTTAACTTCTATGTAACTTTGATCTTTGATCTTTTTTTCGTAACTAAAATACCCTTAAATTATTAAAATACTGTTACAATAATCATTTTCATTAATTTTTAAACGGAATCTGTTTATAGTTTAGTCAAAAAGTGATGCTAACTAGCAGATTACGTCCAAATATTAACAAAAATGACTATTATAACAACATTTTATTAGTTTAGGGACATTTAAACTAAAAAAGAAATAAGAAACCAAAGTTATAATGTCTCTAAACTATTAAAGTATTGTTACAATAATTATTTTTATTAATTTTTTGACGAAAATGACTATTATATCAATATTTTACTAAATTAGGGCCTTTCAACTATGGAAAAAAAAAAATTAAGAATGCGCAAACTTAAAAATTTAGGAAGTAAATAAGTAATTTATCAAAAAAAAAAAAGAAAAAAGTGGGCAATGGGCATAGCTCGGCTAAGTCAAAGACCAAATTACCATGCACGATCTCTCCACCAATGCACCGCCGACTCTTTGAATTGGTGTACGTACCACTATTATTCCTGAAAATTCAAATCTGAAAATTTTGGATCCTTGATCTGAATGAAACGTCCCAAACACAAGTCCCACACCTGTGGAGCCGACACACCAGCCAAACTCACACGTGTTATTTTCACTTTTTTTTTTGGACCTCAAAATCAATATAAAAGGGGTCACTTTCCCCATATTTTCATTTCAATAATGTAAATCCAATCAGGTGGTAATTAAACTAGTAATCATACAATAATTACACACATTCTCTGGTTAAAAAATGAGGGGGGGGGGGGGGGTAAAAGTTAAAACCTAGGCTTCTCAAGGGGGTAAAAACTTAAGTAAAAGATTTTTGGTCGCCTGTACACGTACGTGGCATAATGATTAAAAAATATATATAGCTCCTCAAAGTGTGATGGTGAAACGTGTCAAAGAGCCATTGGTGAGGCAAAATTTGGCAACAACTAGGGCTGATCATATTGGTTGGGTCCCACTCAAATATGGGTGTTGTTTGGATCCACTAATATATATGTATTATAGCCAATGGGGTTTGAAAATGAAAGTTCAAAAACGTTACCCAACAACAAAGAAAGTTGCAGGTCTATTTTTTTAGTGACACATTATAGCCCCAAAAATAAATAAATAAATATGTGTATGTAAAAAAAAAATGGACACTTGTTTGTTTCTGCACTACTAGTGACTGCAGCAATAAAAAACAAATACTGTCCTCCCAAACAGAGGAGTGTTATGGAATCAAATGACTCTGCTAAATGTTTTCATCCCAACATTTGAGATATACCCAAAGCCAAAATGACATAATTCAATATTATAAGGACAAATATACATATTTATATGTCTTTTGCTATTATATCATTTTGGACCACAAATCATGCACCAGTCTTTTCATGAAGTAATGTGCAGTAATTGCAGTTCTAAGATGCTTATTATGGGAATTGGTATATTGCATGAATAATTTACTAGTAATTTCATATCTGGCTTGATAAAAATTTGAAAAATAATATAAATATATATATATATATATATATAGTTTCCAAAGTGTTGGTTGGAGGTTACCTACTGATAATAAGAGCAGAGCAGCAATTAGGACCATTTATGACTTCAATTGTAGGATTAAGACTATTTCTACAACAAGGGCCACATTTATTTTATATTTTATATTTTATATTATATTTTTTGAAGGATATATTGGCATTTTATCTCTATGATTAGAAAGTGAAAGAGTCTTGCACTGATGTTTTCCAACCCCTTTACGAGCATATATATTTTTCCTCAACGGTATCCTCACATGAACAAGGACTTGGCAGATTAATAATTTGATTAGGACGTTTTATGTTGTCTTTCGAGGACAAGAAAATGGGGACGTTTTTATGTCGTCTCTTTTGGGTTTGTGATTTTTCCAAGCTTCATTTTCAAGCTTTGGCCACCTGAAAATGTAATTCCAAAGGATGTATTTATATATATATATATATATATAATTGTATACATATTGAAAGGGATAGTGCCACATGACATCTTGTGTTGTGTGGTGATTCAAAAAGTCTTTTTTTCATACTTGTCAAAACGAAAGCAAAACATGACGCTAAGATGATACTCAACGATATCGGGTTTATTCTTAAATGATTTGATAGATGAGAGGTCTCTAATTCGAGTCTTATAAGAAATATTTAAGACTATTTTTAACTTACAAATTCAATTCTTTTTAACTTTTGATGAGGTTGATAAAGCGACTTTCATCTCTCATACTAATCAAGTTATTATTATTATATTTTGATAGAAATACTAGTCGAGTTATTTATATGTACAACTTATTGTCTTTTCCACACTTTCAGCATCAACACAAAAGCAATTTATATGAATTTTTCATAGAAAAATATGGCAGAAGTATCATAATTCCAAAAAACTATCTCTTTCTTAATTGGGTGAATAGCATGTTTTGTCTCTATTATATGGGGAAAGCACTTAAATAATACAAATTTAGAAATCATTAAATCAACACGACACAAAAAATTAACACTAGATGAATATAACATAAAATCAAACTAAAATTAATTAAAATTTGTGTCATGCTGGTTAATAGATAAAAAAATATGGTTATTTAAATAATTTTCTCTTATTTTTTATTTTTTTTATATCTGCTAAAAATAACCATGGAACCCAAATTCTTTAAGAAAAAAAAAAAAAAAGTAGTATATATGGAGCCCGATTTTGTGGTCACTGGGGTCAGTTACACACACAGCATCTATTAACACCAACAAACGAGTTTGTTGCAATATCATTGTAATAACCCAACTTTAGGAAATATGATGCAGAGACCATGCATCTGACATTAGTAAAAAGCAAAAAATTAACCAAATACCTACTTCCCAATGACCCTCCTCTTTTTATTTTTATTTTTATTTTTATTTTTTTTGGTTGAATCCTTATGACCATTTTGTCTAAAATGGTGTGCGTTTTTCGTTTGGTAAATAAAGAAACAAAAGAGCAGCAAAAGTACAAAATGAGTCACATTTAAAAAGGACACTGCAGTGAAAAGTAAATAGTTCCAAAAAAAAAAAAAAAACAAACAAACAAAGATAAGGGAATTTAATATAGGGAGAAAATGAAAGATTTAAAAAATTATATTTATAATGGAAAAATTATTTTTGAAATACTGAGAAGATTGGAAAATAAATGACAGTATCAAAAAAGGGAAATAAGAAATCAAAGAACAGTGTTGCTCCTCTTTAAACCCTTGACCACCAGAAAAGCAAAACAAATAGAATGGATTAAACAAATCTGTTTTGATATTGACAGATTTAATTAGATAAGTGCATTCACTTTAAACTCCCCCCCAATTAAGCTTGTTTCTTTGAGTGTAGCTCTTTACCAAAAGTCATATAGGCTCATAGCTAATAATCTATGTTTTCACTTAATAATAAAAAAGAACTTGAGTAAAAAATAAAATTACTTTTTTTTTTGGTAGAAAGTAAATAAATTTACTTGAAGAATGGGTAAAGTTTATATTCTGTTGGAGAATAAGGTAAGAAGAAATATAATGATAAAGTCATTTACATAAAAAAAGTATTTATGTATATCATTTAGATTATTTAGTACGAATGCTCCTCAAACTTGTAATCTTTTGATAACTTACTCTAAACTTTTTAATTTTAACAATTTACTTTCTAAATTTATTAAATTATTGCGATGTATCTAATATGGTTTAATTCTTCATTAAATTAGTTACGAAAAGCTCATTTGCGCCACATGTGAAGGCTGTAAACAACATTTCCAACCAAAAGTTTTTAAATTTAATACAAATCTTAATGTAAATCTTCTGTATTTAAATCTTCAATTTAATGAAAAATTACCTGAATGGGGAATATTGCAATAATTTATAAAATATAGGGACAAATTATCAAAAATAAAAGTTTGTGAGACAAGTTACTAGAGAGTAACAATTTCAGGGGTGTTAGTGCTAAATACCTCTATATTATAGTAGCACACTGTTATTTTCTGAGTTATAGGCTTGTTTAGTAAAGTTTTCAAGTAATTTTAGGCTTTCTAATATTAAAAGCTAATTCTTAATATGTTTGGATAATTTGTTATAATAATTTTAGCTCTCTAAAAGAGGTTTTTTTTAAATAAAAAACTATTAAATAAAAAACTATTCTAAATAAAATTTAAAAGTTATATCGGAGTAATAAGACATTATAAAACGTCTTTTTCATATTTAATTACTGTTAAGTTTTTCAAAAAAATGTGATTTTAAAAACTCATTAAAAATTTATAACTTGTACTTTCTGATTTTATTGATTAAAAGCAAAAATTCTATCAAAACAAGCTAATAATAATGTGATTATAAGGTACGTTGATCACTAGTCAATTTTGCTTATTTAAATATTTAGCAAAAAATCTGCATGTTTTAATTGCTATTTCCTTGGGAGAAAAAACAAAAGGACAATGCAAAATTAAGTCTTTGTTTGATACTCAGTTTGGATTACAATTTATAATTTAATTTTTTTTTTTTTGAAAAATCAACCTCATTTTTATTATTCACATAGTTTTGTAACTCAAATTTTAAAAGTTCATAACTTTGTATATACAAGTCTAAATGAGATGATTTTTTTAAAAAAATTACATAAAATATCGAGACGAACGAAACAAGCTCCATGTTTATTTTTTTCTTTAAACACATTTTAAATTTTTTCACTTTTAACTCTAATAATACAAATATTTTATCAAATATATAATACAATTCAAACTCAAATATTACAATCCAAATCTTAACAAATATATGCTAAGTTTCAAAAAATTCTGACTCATAGTGAAAAGGCCAAAAAAGTATGAAATAGAAAAATAATTGCTCAAGCGTTAATTGAAATTTAAATTCGTTCTATACATTAAATTTTTATGGGGGCGAGTTGGTGGACGGGTTTTTTTTTTTTTTTTTTTCCAACATGACACGACAAGTATGGTATTGTCAGTGTGTTCAAAAAATACGAGAAGAATGAAAATGTTTGTGCTGGTTTTTTTTAAAAGGGTATTTTGGGAAAGTAATTTGACTCTCATTTTCAAACTTTGTACTAATTTTGAAGGAACCGTTAAATTTTAGAATCAGCCTTGATAGCTTACTGAGCACAGCGGCTGTGTGAATAGTTGACAGCGAAGAGCTTAGTTAGGCCCGTAATTACAATAATGCCCCTACTATCATTGAGTAGTGGACCATCATATCGTTCCAATGAAGTCCTTGGACCACAATGCCCTTTCTAGAAGACATTTTCGAAATGTGAAATTAGTAACCGAAGTGGGAAAAGATTTATTAAAAAAAAAAAAAAAAAATTTGCAGACGATAAAGCAAGTATGGGAAATGGAATATTGTTGACGTCCATTACGAATTTCATCTTATTTATAGTTTGTTCGAGCAAAAAAAAATAAATTATAGTTTGGTTAAAATGAGGTAAATTCATACATGTTTAGTCAATTGAAGATTTTTGATGATTATATGTATATTTGTCATAACTTAAAATTATCATAAGCCTAATAGGTTAAATTATGGTTTTAGCTTTACTAACAAATCTAAATATAGCGCAAGAAAGGAACAACTTAATGCAAATTGTTTTAATATATTTCGAAAATAACAATTGTTTTCTAAGAAAAACAAACTATGGTTTTATTGATAAAATTAAAGTATAAAAAGAAATAATAAATAGGGGAATATATACACTACTCTAAAAGTCTAGTGATATGAAGCTCATTCAACGAAGAAAGTGATGATTTACATGTCTACAATAATAATAAATGAAATAAAAGAAAATGTGATTATATGCATAATCAAACGATAATTTTACATTTGACTCTGTTTGATAATTCTACATTTGACTTGGCCAAAATATGTACAGTTGAAATCTTTCCATTTTCATGTTAAAAAAAAACAAGAAATCTTCTATTCTATTATCCATCTATTATCCATCTTCTTAATGAATAAAAACATCATGTATTAAAAAAAAAAGAAAAACAAAAAGAGTAAGATAAAGTTATGAACTAACATGTATAATTATGTAATGTGAAAACAAGTGTGGAAGCACACTTTATTTCCATGATTAGAACTATATTGTTTAAAAAAAAAAAAAAAAAACCCAATGTTTGATCAAGTTACATCCAAAAAGGGCAAAAAAAAAAAGAAGGACGTCATGGACTCATAATCTCATAGAAGGGGCAAAATGGTAATTTGAAGTCAAACATAGTGAAGCCCATTTTAGTAAAACTAACATCAATTCACTGCTAGTCTTTTGCCTTTCAAATCCTTGTTTTTTTTTTAATTTTACAAATTACAGACAAAAATTGTCCGAAGCCCAACAGCACACCAAAAAG
>BKCH01001541.1:0-122736 GCA_008635985.1 Ficus erecta
TATCCTTTGACACTTACCCTTCAAACTTTCAATTTTGACAATATACCCCCTAAATTTGTTGATTTCTTGCAATGTACCCTTTTTAGTTGATTTTAACATTAAATTGAAGATTTAAAATTGGAATTTTTGCAATAAGATTTATATTAGATTTGGAAACTTTTGGTCATAAATGAGGTTTTTCATCTTTACATGAAGCATAAATAAGCTTTTCATGACTGATTTAACAGAAAAATAATTCATAGGGGGTCCATAGCAATAGTTTAGCAAGTTGAGGGGTAAATTGTCAAAATTAGAAGTTTGTGAGGTAAGTTGCTAAAAGATTACAAGTTTGGGGGGCAATTGGCGCTAAAGACCTGAGTTTAAAAGTCATTTTCACAAACTACAATATTAATATTGTATTTTAATAAAAATATATTCAGAGTCATTAACACAAACACCAATACATTTTAATAATTTATTTGAATAAGTATAATTTTTTACTTTTGTTTTTAGCTTATGCTTTTTGTTTTACAAAAAATAAAAGTAGAAATTATGACAAAAGCGCGGCAATTCCAAACTAACCCTTTACCTGCAAATCCGCTGGATCAGCTTCACGGGAGATAAGATGTTGTAAGCTAAGGATGACAGTAGAAGCCGCAACGACTGGATCTATAGCGAGGTGAGGTAGGGCAGCATGGCCACCTTGTCCTTCGATTTCAGCCTCAAAAGTGCCACTCCCAGCCATAAAATAACCAGCCCTCGACCACACTACGCCTACCTGTACGCCCGGCGCGACATGCAGCCCAAATATGGCCTTCACTTTGTCTAGAAGTCCGGTGTCCAGGACTTTCCTAGCCCCGGCACCACCTTCCTCGGCCGGTTGGAATACAAGAACAACTGTTCCCTGCAGATTTTCAAAAAATGTACAAACATGTAAACATTATTACATGCTTCAATTAAGAAATGGAAATATTAATAAACGTTACAGAATTAGTAAAAAATAAAAAGACAAATGTGGTAATTTAGTAATATAAGAAGTGGTCAAGTATAATAAAATTACTTGCAACTCTTTTTCATGTGCTTTGAGGATCTTGGAGGCTCCAAGAAGCATTGCCGTGTGTGCATCATGCCCACAAGCGTGCATCTTCCCGTCGATTTTGCTCCGGTGCTCCCACTCCACCAGTTCCTACAGCATTTAGTTACAACTAAATTCAGTGTTTTGTAACACATTATTTTCAACAACAAAAAAAAAAAAAAAAAGGAAGAAAGAAAGAAAGAACGAAAGAAGAAGAAACATTCGCACATGGATAGGGAGACCGTCCATGTCTGCTCTAAGCGCGACGAAAGGCTCCTTCATGGTCCCGACATAGCCGATGACGCCGGTACCAGCTACGGAGCAATTGTAGGGAATATTCAGGTCATCCAGTTCCTGTCTGACCAGCTGACTGGTCTTGAATTCCTCGTAAAGAAGTTCAGGATATTCATGAAGTTTTCTCCGGATTCCCACCATCCAATTAAACACCTCCGTTTTACTTGCCTCCTCGAGGAACTTGGAGGTGATAGAAAGATCTGAGAGTATGAATGTTGGTTCAAACAGGCAAAGGACTAAAAGAAAGGAGCTAATCCACTTGGCAAACGCCATCTTTCTTCTATGATATCTATAGCTTGTATACTGATTAAGGATTGTAAGTAAAGCGTGTGTGTGTGGTGTGTATATATATAGGGCTTAATTAAATGACGTACTGAACAAAATTGAACCACGTACGAGGCCGGCCAATCGAATTTGTTTGACTATTGTTATTGTATTACAGAAGAGATGGTCCCAAAAAAAATTTTTGAGAAAGAGAAGAAAAACAAGGAAAATTATATAAACATATATATATTATATGCACCGTTGTATTTTCTTGTCGTCTCTGTTTTAAAAAATAATAATAAAAAAACCCACAATAATACAAAATACCATTGAAGTTTTCTCTATTTTTTATTTTATTTAGTTTCTATTTAAAATGGAAAAATACATGTTATTTATTACTCTCATTGGTCATAGGTGGTCCAGGCAACAAGCCAACGAAGAAGCTACGCAAGTTGTACTAATGATACACACGCGCGTGGAGTGCTAAATACATATTATATTACAGACTTTTTGTATTTTCAGATACTACTTATTTTCTTGACTTGGCCATCTAACTTTTCTCAAATGAACATGGCTAAAAACAGGTTTTTATTATTATTATTATTTAGAAAAACACCTAAATAATATACATTTAAATTTTTTTACACTAACACGACACTAAAAATTAACATTAGATTATCATGACACAAAGTAAACTAAAGGATACTATAATTTGTGTCATGTTAATCAATATAGCAAAAAAAGATGGTCATTTATGTAATTTTCTCCTCTTCTTCTTCTTTTTTTTTTTTTTTTTTTCCAAACAGATTTACAGCAGTGTCGTTCTTGCCTCCTTTTTTTAATCCCACACCCACACTTTTCATGCACCGACTGTTTACTAGAAAATCGGAAATGTATTCACTAAAAGAATAAATAAATAAATTAAAAGATAGGAAATGTCATTGTATCGATCATTAATAGTGAAAGTTTGGATTTGGATTTAAATTAAATTGTCATGGAATAATAAAACATTTATGCATTCTAAACGTTTCTTACATTCTTACATTGGGTATCATAATAGTTATTTCAAAAAACTCATTCAAAGGGGCTATATTATGTTTATTTTAATTATTAGATGAAGTCGTACAACAATACAACAAACTACATGTATATATTCACGAATCGGGACACAAAAATATAACAATAGTGTGAAGTGATACTATATATATATAGTGACGGGCCAGGATTTATTGATAGGGTCAAAAAAAAATTTCCGTTCAAGCTATTAGGCCTACTAATACTTATGTTTTTAAAAAACTATTTTATTTCTTAAAATCCAAATTGTTTGCCCAATAAAATATGAGTGATTTTATTTGCACTCACAATATTAATAGATATCCCCACCTTATAAATGTTTCATAATATAAACATAGTAAATCTATCCTTTTATAGATATTTTTTATATAATACCACATTTAACCCTCTCATACACCCATTTTTATTTTAAATTTAATTTATTTTGTTAAAAATAAATTAACAAATCTAAATAAGAAAAAAAATATTTTTTTTCATTCTAAAAAAGAAAACATAAAGTATCTTTTAAAAAAAAAGGAGAAGAAATAGTACAGAAGAAAAACTCAAGTAATGTCTAAATCAAAAATCAATGAAGGTCATACTGCATTTAATAAAAATACATAAATATATAATCATATAAACGAACATAGCAAGAAAAATTAAATAAAAAGAATAATCATATATAAAACCACTAAGAATCATTTTCAAATACTAAAAGAAAAAAAACACATATTACTAATGAATTAAAAAATTAAAAATACATATTTCAATAGTTGTCGGTTCTTCAAGAGACATATTTCTTTTATTTTTATTTCACTTGAATCCTCCATTGAAAATTTTCATGTAGTTATAAAAATTTCTTAAGAAAAGAAATTGATGAAAAACGATTTAGAGTTTAGAACAGTTCAGAACAATTTCTTAGGATTTTTGTTTATAAAAAAAATATTATTTCCATTTATGGTATGTATGGTTAATGTTGTATATAGTTTTTAATTATTTTATAAAAAAAATTCATTTATAGGTATGTAGGGATATGAATATTTTTAATGGTTTTAGGGTAATTTTCTTGTAGGGTAAAAATACATTAAAAATCTTTATTGACTTTGTGGGCATATTTAGTAATATTATGAGTGTAAATAAAATCTCTCTGAAATATTTAAGAGGTGCCAAGACTAATTAATACACATATCCACTTTATTAAAATTAAAAAAAAAACCATTATATTAAATTTAAAATAAAAAAAAGAAAAAAAATCTTGTTGGGGCACCCTCCTTCCGCCGTGTATGTATAGCTAAATTGAGACACAGGAAACTGATACCAAATACAAACCATTGGCAATTTGGCACTTTTATTTTATGATATGTGAAACACATTTGTCAAACCAAAGAGGGACCCAAAAGCGTGTTTCTTAATAATATAAACAGAAAAATTCAGGACAAACGTGCCAAATTGGCAATTACAAACCATTGTCCCTTTTACAAACCATTGGCAATTACAAAAGTGCCAACTTCAGAGATGTGAAATTTTATTCCCTCTTTGGTTTGACAAATGTGTTTCACATATCATAAAATAAAAGTGCCAAATTGCCAATGGTTTGTAATTGGTATGAGTTTCCTGTGTCTCAATTTAGCTATACATACAACGGCGGAAGGAGGGGGCCCCCTAGATTTTTTTTCTTTCTCTTTTTCTTTTTTAAATTTAATATAATGGGGTTTTTTTATTTTTAATATAGTGAATATGTGTATAAATTAGTTTTGGTGCCCCTTAAATATTTCAGAGAGATTTTATTTACACTCATAATATTACTAAATATGCGCACAAAGTCAATAAAGATTTTTAATGTATTTTTACTCTATAAAAAATATATTTAAAAAAAAACCCCCAAATTTTCTCTGGCAATCATATTCCTTCAACATTTTGTCTATTTGTTATGTCACTACGTGCTTAATTATCCCGACATTTCTGAACAAGTACGACAGTGCAATTTATGAAATATCGCATAAATTGATAATATATATTATTACCAAAAAAAAAAAAACATTGATTCCAAAATCCAAATAATTGAAAATTGTATATTAGCAATGCATGACAAAGACATAAATAATTAGTATCATGAGTTGATCCCGTAACTATATCCGAAAGCCCAACTAAGCCTAATAAAGAAATATTTTTGGTTCAAGAAATATTATTAAGCCTCAACTCATTAAAGAAATTCTTATTTCTTTATTTGGATAGCGTGACAAACCAGGAGATAAAATTCAATTAAAGGGCAAAAAAAAAAAATTAAAACAAAACAAAAAAAGAGAGGTATTAGGCTTCAGAATCAAAATATTCATCACAAATGAAGATAATATAAGTTGATTTAATTACCTCCTCTGAATCGTTTTTTAAGCTCCCCCATGGTCGAAAAAGCTCGTAAACTGCCACTAATTGTAGCTTTGTCCGGGATGACATTAGTTTTGGTACTCCCCACAAGTTTTGAAACCGTTATTACCTGCGAATTAAGGTCAACATCAATTAATAGATATTAATCCACTAGCGGAACTTTTAGCTGAATGGAGAAACCAAATGATCAGCACACAAAATATTGCCTAACGGGAGATATTATACATATCTATATCTAAACTTATACATAAAAGAGCCAATAACTCTTTTCATTCTTTTTCCCCACTTGTCAGCTGTAAACCACGTGGTTACTACATTAACGTCATGTGGATTTTTTTTATATTATTTTTACTTTGCTTATCTATTTCACATGCGCAAACATGCAACTAGCATATATATAACTTGAATGTGAAGATTTAAACTCTATATCTTAAATCAAGTGTAGAATCATTGTTATGCTACTTTTGTGACAAAACTCATAAAGAAATCACGTGACGATTGAGAATAGTATTTTTGGCCTGAAGAAGGAAATTTCATTCTTAGAGGTTTCAAGATAAGTAAATTAATAATCTACAATTAAGAAAGTTTTCTTTTGTAATTATTTGATCTAGGAAAATCAACTTTAATTTTTGCTTAGTTTTTGGGTCAAATATAAATTTAGTTTCCAATTTTTATTTTTAATTTTCAAAATTATTTAGTTCTCCATTTTTATTTTTAGTTTCTCGTTTTTGTTCGAGGTATATTAGTTTATGAATATGTTAGCCCAATCATAGTCAAGGGTAGATTTTTCTGAGTGAATTAGAGGGTAGATTTTTCTGAGTGAATTAGAGTGCTTACTCTTTTTATTTTATCAATTCTTTGTGTGAATCAACGAGTGATTGATGCATATTTTATTAGCATTCTATATGAATAACATATTAATAGATGTTTCGGTAAATTAATGAATTTTGAGAACATAATAGATCCATTCTTTTTACTAATACTAGTTTGGACATGTGCCTTGCACATGTTGAGTCGTGATGAAAATTTTTATAACATTTAATATAAAGAAATATTTTCTAGAGATTATAAAAAAATATAGATTAATAAACAAAAATTGAAGAGTTAAATTAATTAACATACGATATTTTCCTCATTCATTTTAGGCTTATGCGTTGATCTCTTTGAAGCTTACGGTTTGTATTGATTAAAGAAGTCTTTTTCAGATTCAGTCTTTGTAAATTTTGATAGATTTAAATTAATTAACATACACATGTAGATTTTTGAAAGAAAATTAACCTAAAGATGCTAATAAAGGTTTCGTTTAATCTATCTAGCTTTTCAAAAGAGTAACCAGAGGGGGAAAAAAACAATTGCCAAACTAACAAATAAATGCAGATTTTTTAAAGGAAATTCACCTTAAAGTGATGAGAATGATCTTGTTGTTGTTTGCATGTAATTCTGCAAAAAAAGAAAGCATAAAATAAAACTTTTGAAAGAGTTATAAATTATCTAAAAATCAGACATTTAGAATAGAAACATTTTTCATTACATTAACAACTATTATTCTATATTCTTGTACTCAAACAAAAATTTTAGAATAGTTTACCAAAGTTAAAACTTCATTGTAAACAACATTTTTAGTACATTGAGTATGAAGTTGATTATTAGAAGTTGGTTTCACAAGAATCTTGACAGATTTGATAGATTTGCTTGTTTTTGCTCTAGACAATGCAACATATAGCTGTCCATGTGAGAACACAGGTTCTGGAAGATATAATCCAACAAAATCTAAAGTTTATCCTTGTGATTTATTAATTGTGATTGCAAAACATGGATGAATTGGGAATTGTGTTCTTTTAAATGGAAATGGATTTTTATCATTTTCAAGTGGTACAAAGGGTATCCTAGGCAAGAAAACTCTTTTCCCACGATGTTCGCCTACGGTAATTTCAGCATCAATAACATTACATTCAAACCTGCGACAAATCAACCTGGTTCCATTACATAACCCCTCAGAAGGATTAATATTACGTAGCAACATAATGGGACAATTTTCTTTTAATATTAGTTCGTGAGGTGGTATACCATTTGGTGTTAAAATATTCAAGAAATTTTCTTGCATACTTTGTTTGTTCAGTTTTATCAAGGATCTTATCAAAACTAAAATACCTGAAAGTGATACCTGAAAAATGTTCAATTAATATATTATTTATCTTATCAACATAGTCATTTTTCGGGGTTAATATGACACGATTAATTATGAAGTCTAATTTATTTACAAAATTATGCAAATTTGGAAATACAATATCAATCAAATTATTCAATGACAAAATATCAACTTCAAAAGGTACTATCATATGGGGTAAAAGCTTAATCATACCACAAGAGTGGGGTTGTTCCATTCCATTACCGATTTGAAGCAAATAATCTGAGAATGATGGATATGTGATGGCTCTCATAATTTGAACTAATGTGATTTTGCTAAACCTGCGTTCTTACATGGCAAGTTGTAGTAGGTGTTATCCTAAGCAATATTGAGTATGCCTATTTCCTGAATAATGAGCTCCGAAAACAACATTAGGACGGATAATCATTTCAAAAGCAGACAAAAGTAGGAAATTTATAAATAAGAAAACTCGATCCAAACACAAATTTAACATAAATATGCCCGAAAATAATGACAAAATCACATAAAAGCAAAAATGAAATTCCAAAATAAAAGAATTCTATTTACTTTGTTTTGAAACCTAAAGGCATAATTAACTCACAATCAAAAATAATTCTTTTTCCTATTATTTAAACGAAACTTTCTCAAGCAAAAGAGGAAACCCAATATTCTAAAGCAATATATATATGTGTGTGTGTATATATATATATATATCCGTGTGTGTATGGAAAACAAAGAAAAAATTTTCTCTCTGTTTTTTGGTGATTGAAGAGGAAAGAAAAGGATCAACCAAACCTAAAAGAAAGAATGCAATAATTATGTCTCTCCGTATATGTGTTATACATTTTCGAAATTATTATTACCTGAAGTAAGCGCTTTATTATAAAACGTAGCTTGGAGAGAAACTGAAACAACCTGTTTCTATCTTTATACATACCAATAGAAATAGAATAATATTTATTATTAACAGACATAAAACAATTACATATAATATATATATATACATATATATATATATGCATAGTACAAAACAAACACGACACACAAAAGCATTTTTCAGGGGTTTCACTATTTCTCTCTCATGGGTACACCTTTTAAGGTCTTGTTTGGCCATGAGTTTAGTTTAAATTAAACTGTACTTTTTTCATCATGTTTTTTGTCTTTTTCCCCAAAAAGTTGTTTGTTTTTTCTGAAAATTCAAAAAAATTCAAAAAAAATTTACGATTTAAACTTATAAATCTTAACTCAAACTTACACACCAAACACCCTCTAAATATAATTAATAATTGATATCCGTTTTGGTATCCTAAACACTCAGGCTCTTTTTCGAGGGTTTTCTCATCTCTTAACCAAGACTGGAAAGAAGGTCTAGAAAGAGAGAGATTATTGGTGTAAGTAAGGAGTGAGAAACAAGAGAGAGAAACAAGAGAGAGAGACAGAGAAAGATCCATATGGGGAGAGGAAGGGTAGAGCTGAAGAGAATAGAGAACAAAATCAACAGGCAAGTGACATTTGCCAAGAGAAGAAATGGGCTTCTCAAGAAGGCTTCTGAGCTCTCAGTTCTATGTGAAGCTAAAGTTGCTCTTATCATCTTTTCCAACCGTGGCAAGCTCTATGAGTTCTGTAGCGGTTCTAGGTACATACATACATATATATACACAAACATCTCTCTCTCTCTTTCTAGACATGCATAAAAAATGAGAATAATGTTCTCACAAACTCATTTTGGTCCAAGATCTGGGTTTTTGGCAACTGGGTTTTTGTCTTTGGAGACTCAGTGTGTGAAAAGGATGAGATTTTCAACCATTTTCTGTTGTTAATTTGCAAAAAGAGCAAAAAAAAAAAAAAAATCAGACTTTTTGGTTTTGATCTATTAATGAAACTGGAATCTCTCTCTTGAAGATCTGCAGCTAACTTCGTAGATGACTGAATTGTTACATTTTATGGGTTTCTTCAAAATTTTATGTTTTCGGGGGATTTGTTGTTAATTTGTAGAGATTTTGGTGTTTGGTTTGTGGGAAATTTCCTCTTTTTTGGTGGGTGCACATAAGAAATGATTCCTCCCCAAATCTAAAGCGATTTAGCGGGTTTTATTTAGACCCAAAAAACAATTCAGAAAACAGGACAAAATTGCTTAGTTGCCGAGAACGGGTGCTTGAGGGTTTCACTATCTTTTCAAGAATTACAAGTGGTATAATAATCCGTAGAATGTTTTTTAAATCTAAAAATATAAATAAAAACAAAAACAAAAACAAAAAACAAGCACTACACCAATTAAAGAAAATGCTTTTAAATCTAAAAAGGAGCAAAACGAGTACTGATGTATGAAATAAATAAAGACGAGGTTACTAAAATTTATTCTAATAATTATATGATCCAGAAATTCACAACAAGTACTCACCATGTACAATTTATTCTAATAAAATAGTCCTGAAATTCACTACAATTAATCGTGGAGGTGCCCAGAAGAAGATCATGCAGTGGAATTTATCTACTCGGACAATTAACACGGTGATCAGAAAGTTTATGCTTAGAGTTCATCACGACGGTTTTTGACTTCTCCTAGGACATCAGACAGATACGTAGTAGCTAGTGAGGCATGAAGTACAGCACCATAAGGAAATGCATCTTCAGCAATATCGAAGTACGGCGAGTGCACCGGTACTTGTCCGTGCGTGTCGTTCATAATCCCGAGGAAGAAAAACAACCCTGGTAGTTCCTCCTGGTAGAAAGCAAAATCCTCCGACACCGTTACTTGTGGAGCTTCCACAACTCGTAGGGGCCCGAGCATTTTAGTCGCTACTCTCTTGAAGTGAGCATATAAGCTTTCGTGGTTATTGACTGCAGGGTATAACGGTTTCTCCTTTTCAAAGAAATTAACTGTAGCATTGCATTTAGATACAGCGGCCTGTGCTACTATAACCTGTATAAATTGCAGATCAAAATAATTTTGGTACTTTTCATAATTTTTGTATAATATGTGACAAATAACCAAAAAAAAAAACCAAAGGAGGAGGGAAAAACTATAATTAGCAAAAGAGATCAAGAGAACAATTATAGGCTAAAGAATTCAATTTACTTGGGTCCTTTTGAGACACAAATTTAGTTGAAATATGTATCAATAAAGATAGGCTTGAGTACGAAAATAAAATACGAGCGAATTAGAGAATGGAAATGTATATTTAAAAGATCCCAAATTTATTAGATATTTTATTTTAAATTACTCTCATATCCGTGGATATAATCAACGTCACAAAAATTGAATCCAAATAATTGAAAATTGCATGGGATGCATCACAAACACATTTAATTACATCCCAAGCCTAACTAAGAAAATTAAGAAGAAAATTTCTTTATTTGAATTTGGATAGTACTATGACCATAAACCAGGAGAAAGAGAGAATATGCATTAGGCTCAAAAATCATCAAATTCAAAACAAATTAATGATGATCACAGGTAGATTTAATTACCTCCTCAATACGTTCCTTAAGTTTCTTGATGGTCGAAAAAGCTCTGAAGGTGCCACCAATTTTTACAGTATCCGGAATGACATTAAACGCGTTACTCCCTTCAAGTTTTGTGACTGTTACCACCTGCACGTTGAGTACGGATTGACAAAATTAATTTTATGTTCAGTTTCGATGTTACAGATTGTGTCTAATCAATTATTTTATATCACACCATTATAACGCATTTTAAATTTATGTCAATGACATGGAGTACATTTCAAATATCAAAAATGCACAATTTCAAATTTTTAATGTTTTTATCATTTTAGGAATGCAAATTAATGATCTTGACCGAAGAACAAGAGTAGAAAGGTACTTTGGGTTACTTTGGTAATGCTTCTAGAGTTTAGAGGGTATTTAACCATAATGCTTCCTATACTTGTTATCTTTGGACAACTTACCCTCCAAACTTTTAATTTTGGTAATTTGTCCCCTAAACTTGTTGATTTGTTGCAATGTACCCTTTTTAGTTGATTTTAACATTAAATTGAAGATTTAAAATTGGAAGATTTGCAATAAGGTTTATATTAGATTCGGAAACTTTTGGTCATAATTGAGGTTTTCCATCTTCACCTGAAGCGTACATAAGCTTTTCATGATTAATTTAACGGAAAAATAATTCATAAGGGGTACATGGTAACAATTTAGCAAGTTGAGGGGTAAATTGTTAAAATTAGAAGTTTCGGTGGCAAGTTGTCAAAAGGTGACAAGTTTGGAGGGCTATTGGTGCTAAAGACCCGAGTTTAAAAGTCATTTTCATAAACTACGATGTAAATAATGTATTTTGATAAAAGTTCTTAAGAGTTATTAGCACAAACACCAATACATTTTAATAATTATTTGAAAAAGCTAGAATAATTTACTTTTGTTTTTAGTTTTTACTTCTCGTTTTACAAAAAGTAAAAGTAAAAATTATGATAAAAGCACAGTAATTTCAAACTAACCCTTTACCTGCGAGTCCTCTGGGTCAGCTTCACGGGAGGTAAGATGTTGTAAGCTAAGGATGACAGTAGAAGCCGCAACGACTGGATCTATAGCGAGGTGAGGTTGGGCAGCATGACCACCTTGTCCTTCGATTTCAGCCTCAAAAGTGCCACTCCCAGCCATAAAGTCACCAGCCCTCGACCCCACTACGCCTACCTGTACGCCCGGCGCGACGTGCAGCCCAAATATGGCCTTCACTTTGTCTAGAAGTCCGGTGTCCAGGACTTTCCTAGCCCCGGCACCACCTTCCTCGGCCGGTTGGAATACAAGAACAACTGTTCCCTGATTTTCAAAAAATGTACAAACATATAAACATTGTTACATGCTTCAATTAAGAAATGGAAAAATTAATAAACGTTACAAAATTAGTAAAAAATAAAAGGACAAATGTGGTAATTTAGTAATATAAGAAATGGTCATGTATATTAAAATTACTTGCAACTCTTTTTCATGTGCTTTGAGGATCTTGGAGGCTCCAAGAAGCATTGCCGTGTGTGCATCATGCCCACAAGCGTGCATCTTCCCGTCGATTTTGCTCCGGTGCTCCCACTCCACCAGTTCCTACAGCATTTAGTTACAACTAAATTCAGTGTTTCGTAGCACATTATTTTCAACACAAAAAAAAAAAAAAAAAAAAAAAAAAAAAAAAAGAAGAAGAAGAAGAAGAAGAAACATTCGCACATGGATAGGGAGACCGTCCATGTCTGCTCTAAGAGCGACGAAAGGCTCCTTCATGGTCCCGACATAGCCGATGACGCCGGTACCAGCTACGGAGCAATTGTAGGGAATATTCAGGTCATCCAGTTCCTGTCTGACCAGCTGACTGGTCTTGAATTCCTCGTAAAGAAGTTCAGGATATTCATGTAGTTTTCTCCGGATTCCCACCATCCAATTAAACACCTCTGGTTTATTTGCCTCCTCAAGGAACTTGGAGGTGATAGTGAGATCTGAGAGTATGAATGTTGGTTCAAACAGGCAAAGGACTAAAAGAAAGGAGCTAATCCACTTGGCAAACACCATCTTTCTTTTATGATATCTATAGCTTGTATACTGATTAAGTTTTGTAAGTAAAGTGTGTGTGTGTGCGGGCGTGTATATATAGGGCTTCAATTAAAAAAAATAATTAAAAAAAACCACAATAATACAAAAAATCATTATAAGTTATCTCCAATTTTTTTAATTTAGTTTCTATTTAAAATGGAAAAAAAACATGTTCTATATAACTCTCATTGGTCATAGGTGGTCCAGGCAACAAGCCAACGAAGAAGCTACGCAGGTTGTAACTGACCAGCTAGTTTGGTCCCACACATCCATGCATACAAAATGTCTTCTGACACCATAAACCCCTGTTGGGGTTATAGCTCGAATAGGAGGAACAAGTTTGGATAAGAACTTATAAATTTTAAAATTTGAAAGTTTCCGTTTTTTTAATATGGGAAAGTTATGTATCATATACTGTTAATATATCATAAATACAGTTTTTGGTGTCCAGATTCAATTGAGCTTGTTTATCTCGTGCCAAACTCTCATTCAAATAATATATTGAAAAGTCTTGATCAAAGCTCGCTAAGCAATTACTTGTTATAGTTGTCATGATCAGTTTCTGCATTATTGTTTTGCCCATCCCAAACCGGACCTGAAGTAATTTTGGTTTTTTTGGTTTTGGTTCGGTCAAAAATTTGTCCTTGGCCTTATATGATCTATAGCTTGTATATACTGATTAAGTATTATAGGTGAAGTGTGTGTGTATATTTAACAAAATATAAGAAGTGCCAATAATTCTTACTATTCACCCCTTCAACCAAAACGCTCGTTTTGATTGAAACGAGCGTTTTGGTTGTTTTTTTTTTTTCTTTTCTTTTTTCTTTTTTTTGTTTTTTTTTTTTTTCCTCTTGATTTTGTGGGTTTTGCCTTTTCTTGTTTTTTGCACTTTTTAAAAAAAAAAATCTTTTCCCCTTTTTTTTTAACTATTGAATTAAGGTAAAATGTAGAGAGAGGCGCTTTCATGGGAGGGCATGGCTTTATCTACACCAGTCACGTATGAATACAAAATGATAAACTCAATTGGTGAGCGGGAGAGAGTGGTTGATGGTATAATAATTCTCAAATTCGTAACTTAAAAAAAAAATTTGTTTTTAAATTAGTGAAAATGATAAAATCACGTCTCATATATATATATATATATATATATATATAAGATAAAAGCGACAACTTTTGTTGTCCAGATTCAATTGAGCTTGTTTATCTCGTGCCAAACTCTAAGCAATTACTTGTTATGCTTGTCATGATCAATTTCTGCATTATTGTTTTGCCCACCCCAAACTGGACCTGAAGTAATTTTTGCTTGTACTTGGGTCCTCTTCGCCCTTGGCCTCGTTACCGTCCACGTGTCAAATGTGGATAGTTTCTAACCAAAGATATTTAGTAGGTGATGATGATAACTGAGAACTTTATTAAAAGATCATGGAGAAATTATCATTAACAATATTGGATCAATGTGTAGCGCTTCATTTCCATTTACAACTGAAACAAGAATATAAAAGAATAATAATAATAATAAACGTGCGGAACATTTTCAAAACCTCATATGATTTACAGAGAAAAACTTGACTTTTTTGTCTACCAATTTTGAAAACAGTTCATTTTACAATCGTTTATTGCGAGGGCGTTGAAAAACTTTTGTCGTTTCTGGACAAATTTTATGGAACGTTGAAAATAGCATAAAAACACTTCTTTTGATAATTGGGAGATCGAATCCCAAGTTTTGAAATTTTTTTTGGTCGTTTACGTAAAATGACAGTTTTCATTTGAAAAGTTATAACTTAAATCCGTTGAGAACTAGACAAAACTTCCTTCACAGAAAATGTTCAATTTTAAAAATCAATGGGTCTGTGTGAAAAAATAAAAAAATAAAAAATAAAAAATAAAATCCCAAAATCATAGAGTCAAAATTTCATTGACAGCTATTTCTCACAAAAATGTTCTTAACATCGATATCTAACTTTTATCTGTTGAACTCGGAGTCCGGATCAATCTCTAAGAGGTCCAAAAAGCTGTTCTAAGACTTGACTGCCCAGTTTTCCAGCTTCAGCCGTGAGCTTTGCAGTGGTTTTCTCATTGTCGTACAATTTTTAAACAGTTTTTTTAACTTAAAAAACTTTGTAATACACTATAGCATCTGTTGCTTATTCTAAACTTCTTTTACTTAGTGGTTTGAATTATTAAAACCCTTCATAACATAAACTTTTTTCGAACAAAATCATGATTTATCATTGATTTCTTCCATTTTCTAATGCTTGTTTTTTAACATTTTCCATAATCATAATAAAATTATGTATATATATTCATAAAACATAAATTCCTTTAAAGATTTTAGCACATGATGAAAGGGGACGTAGTAGAGTGTGAAAACATATTACGTATATACACACTAGATGGACCCCCCCAGAGAAAATAAATGAGAGATAGAAGACATACAAAGAGAGAAGTGGTCCACATAAAGAAGTGCTCGAATCCTAAAGGATTTACATTCTGTACTTGTCGTTTCTTAATTATCTTAATTAAAAAAAATTAAAAAAAAAAAAAAGAAACTAACTATTTTATACGGAAATTACTATTTTTTTTTTCTGCTTTTTATCAGTTAGTATCTACCTAAAATAGAAAAGACATGTAATGTAACTTTCATCTGTCACATGTGGTCCAGGCAATAAACAAGCCGATGCTAAGCATATATATATATATATATATATATATAATAGCTATGTGTGTATATATAGAGAGAGGCTTGCGTGGCTTTATCTACACCAGTCACGCATGCATGCAAAATGATAAACTCAATAGTGAGCGGTAAAGAGTAGTTGATTATATAAGAATTCTAAACTTAAAAATTTTGTTTTCAAAATAAGTGAAAGTGATAAAATCATGTCTTATTTATACATATATATATATATATATATATACACACACACACATACATATAAGATAAAGACCGCAGCTTTTGGTGTCCAGATTCAATTGAGCATGTTTGTCTCGTGCCAAACTCTCACTCAAAAAAATATCGAAGAGTCTTGGCCAAAAAAAAAAAAATTTAAAAAACAAAGTTTGAAAGAAAAACATATATTATTTTGAAAGTAAAACTGTACTTCCACTGAAAGTAAAACCGTAATTTTGGAAGAAGAAACTTCTTCGGCCTAAAAAAAAAGGAGGATTCGGCAATGGGGTTAAATTTTTCTACCCCCCATTGATGGAGTCTATGTTTTTACTCTCGGATGTCATTTTGATGGCCTAGATTCTATGAATGCACAAAATCTATTATGTGCCCACCCACATGTAAGTAGAAACACAATCACTAATTAAAAACAAAACAAAAAACAAAAACAAAAACAAAAAAAAAAACCTCCCTTCCTCTATGAACTCCGACGCCACCCCCTCATCTCTCCCCCGGCAACGCTGACACCCTTGCTGCCGCAGCCTCGTCATCTTCTCCGCAGACGACTATTTCCGGGAAAAAAAATGCTTCTCATAACAAATTTTCAAAGAAAAAATGACTGTAGCAACGAGCGGATTGGGGGGGAGGTGCAAACTCCGGCGAGGGGCAATCCACAAGATCTCCGCCTCGCGAGGCCGGTGAGCTCGCGATTGGGCCGTGGGTGAGTCGCGAGGACTGTGTTCGCCGGTGGTCGGCGCCGTGAGTGCAGGACGTCGTCTGTGGTCAACGGAGGTGAAGAGCAGCAGTCCCACAACCACGACGAGCCGGAAGATCGCAATCTCACTGGCGTTGACCACCTCTGCGATCTGGGCAATCCACATGGTTCGCGCGAGGTTTTTCGGTGAGATCGTGATCTACTGTTGGTTTTCCGAATCTGTCAGCCTCGGCGATGTGACCGAGGAGGATGGGTCGCCAACGGCAGTCACGAGCGTCATAGCTGGAATCGACGGCGGCAGTCACCGGGCAATTAATTCTGAAACCATACCTGTTAGATTCCCAGGCGCCAATTATCAAAGCATATCAGGCCACATCAAGGGGCTGATATTGCGGGGATCTTGGCCACCTATCAGCATAAGAATTTCAAAACATAATAACAAGAAAAAAAAAATAGAAATAACATTACGGGCCCGTTTGGTGCACAAGTTCAGTTTGAGTTGAGTTGAGAATTTTAAGTTTGTATAGTAAATTTTGTTGACTTTTTTAGAAAAGACAAAAAATTTTTAGGGAAAAGATAAAAAACATGATGAAAAAAATACGCAAACCAAACGGGCCCGGTATATAAAAGAAGATAATTTTGTTTCTATAAAAAAAATAATTAATACAATATTAACGTAAACAGAGAAATTTTATCTACCCGTTAACATCATTATTATCTCATCGCTTTTACTCATGGTATACGATCTTGTTCACGTATGTATTGTTCGAATGGTTCGAATGATAAAAGATACATAATTTTTTCACGCGATTTTAATTGCAGGCCGTTCTCTTGTCCTTTGCTCTTTGATGACCAATCTTTTGTTGCTAGTTGGACATTGGCATTGCAATTTAGAACCAGGCACGAGAAAGAAAAAGGACAAGAAGATTGGGAACACAAAAGAATTTAAAGCAATTAAATGCATAGACCACGCCTATTAATTGAAGGAAAAACTTAAAAAGTACGTCACAGATTTATGCAAGGACCCTTATTTTTAGGGAATTTCTAAAGTTGGATTTTTTATTTGATACTATTGATAAAAGGAAAAGTCTGTAGTAGAGTCTTATTTATATACCCTATCAATATAGTTTATTTTTAAACCGTTAAGATGTAATCGAACGGCTAAAATATTTTTTGAGCATAATAATTATAATGCATTTTATTTCGTATTAATATAGACTACTAAATTAAAAAAATTAAAAAAAAAAAAAGAAATTTTAACAAACCAACCTTTGGCCGGTGGTTGGCATCACCCTCCCCGACGTCGTCGATGAGCCCACCCCAGGGGCGCCGGTGACGGACCCCCCTCCCCCAACCAAATCTGCACCCCCACCCCCGATGCCGACGAAGAAGCCCCTCCCTGACACCCACGACGAGCCCACCCGTCCCCCTCCCCCCTTCTCCCCAAAAGCCAGATCTGCGCACCCTCCCCTCCCCCCCCCCCCCCCCCCCCCCCCCCCCCCCCCCGACACCGACGAAAACCCCCTCCCTTGATCAGATCTGTGCCGCGCCACCCTCCCCCTTCCCCCGACTGAATCTGCGCCGCGCCCCTCTCCCCCCGCCTAAGCCAGATCCACTCCCCTCCCCCCGCCGGCCTCCAACCCAAAAACTAGCGACGAGCCCCCGCCCCCCCAACACCTCCCCCCCCCCCCCCCCCCGCCCCGCAACGCCATCAACTGTAAACGATGTTAGTTTTTTTTTATATATATTTTTTAATTTATGAATTTATACTAATACGATGTAAGATACATTATAATTATTATACACAAACAACATTTCAGCCGTTCGATTCACTGACTTGATTCAAGACAACCGGTGGCAACAAGGAGAGGGAGTCTTCAGTTTGTATAAGTCCATTAGTGCTTGTAATCATGCTACAGTTATTGGATTATTCAACATCTGAGCATTGCCTTGAGGAGTAGGGTGACCGAACTTTGTAAAATGAACATTACCTTTGTTTACGGTAATTGAATTAATTTGAAAAAATTGATTAAACTAGATAAATAGCCAAATACAGATCTTACAGATTGGTTAATATTTTCAATATTTCCATTTCGTTGAAATTCGCTTACGGAGAGATCATACCAAAATATCTTTCGAATATAAGATCATTTCAGTCTAAATATACACCGCTGATGTTACTGATCTCTATCGTTAGGATCAACCTATGCTAATCGGACCTACAAAAGTAAAAAATTTGAAAGAGAAATTTCATCTACCCAAACGATACCATTTTTATTGTCACATTGCATTTGCTCATGGTACTCTATCTTGTTCACGTGGTATGTATTGTTTGATTGGTCACTATTTTTTATATTTCCCTTTCGTTAAATTTCGCTTATGGAGAGATCATACCAAAATATCTCTTAAATAAAAATCATTTCGGTCTAAATCTACACCTCTGATCCTACTGATCTCTATCTTCAGGATCAGTCTATGACAATCGAACCTACAAAAGTTAAAAAATTTGAAAGAGAAATTTCATCTACCCGATCGATACCATTTTTATTATCACATTGCTTTTACTCACGGTACTTTATCTTGTTCATGTGGTATGTATGGTTTGATTGGTCATTTCATAGAAATTCGTTTCTGGAGAATATCTTTTGAATAAAATCATTTCTGTCAAAATATTGAAAAAATATCAATAGATATCAGTAAATATTGATAAATATCATTTCATGTCATAATCAACAAAAACTCAGTGTAATCCATACAAAATATCTAGATACATTGTAAAAACATTAGTAAAATATTTGACACGTGGATAATATCATTGAATTTTATACTTTTGTCTTTTACCGATCTTTTCGTTCAGAAAGAGGCTAAAAATTTATTCAAAAAACTAAAAGAAACAACGTCATTCAACAATAATACTCAATAACTTGTCATGATACTAATAATATTGTTTAAATCAAGGTGGCATCTAAACCATATAAGTATCACAAAATAAAACAGAAAAACTAACAACTCGGCTAGAATAACCGATGAAAAGCCATCCCATGTGGTTGAGGTCAGTAACGGATCCAAGATTTGAACTCAGTGGGGACACAAATAATAATAAAAATTTATAAATTAAAAAGAAATAATTCTATAAATGACACATTATAGATATCTTCAACAGGTTTTATGTTTTGCATTCGTTGTAGGATAATCTTATAATCCATATAATACTTGTAAAAAATATTTATTAGCATACATAACTAAATTTTCATTTATCTATCAACTTCGTATATTTTTTAATAACATTAATAGCATAAAATAGTCTGTCCCTCAAGCTTTATTACGTGTATTCTAAAACAATATCATGAATAGAGAAATTAAATACGAAGTATACAAATATAGATATTAACACTAATCTTCTGAAATTATAAAGTTCATAAATCTCTATAATATTACCCATAACCATAAAATTACATACCTTAATATTTTAATTGTCAATTGAAGCTAATAAATCTTGGGAGCAACCTAACTTTTGGCATATAATATTTTAAAAAAAAGAAAAGAAAAGAAAAGCTAGAGAAAGAAAGTGATTATAAAAAAAATAAAAATAAAAAGCTAGAGAAAGAAGGTGATCACAAAAAATAAGATGAATAGAAGGAGAAAAAAATAGTACTAGAAACTCGAAACGCAAAAAAAGAGGGGGGGGGGGGGGGGGGAGAGAGAGTTAAGATCCAAATTAGAAAAGTTCGAGAAAATTATAAACTATACTAAAAAAAATTGCATTTATAACGTTAATATATATATATATATATATATATTTGAAAGAAAAAAGAAAGAGAAAACCAAAGATTTGAGATAAAGTACTGCATATCAATAAAAGCTCAAAAAAAGAGAAGCCCAAGACTAATATAGTGGGGGCACACTAGTGTGGCATATCTTCGAAACTACATGTAGTTTTGCCCTTTTTTTCATTTTCTCAGTTGGGGTACACTTCAAAACTATATGTAACTTTGCTTTTTTTTTTTTCATTTTGTCAGTGGGAGCACGTGCCCCCACTGGCCTTGTCATAGGTCTGTGGCTGATTGAGGTAGCCGGAAAGACAATAAACAGACTCCGCCAGAACAACAGTAGAGGAACCCTTCTTACTTGGAGCGTGTCCAACTCACGCACCTTCACAATAGTCTTAAGGATGAATAAAAGGTATTAAGAGGGAAAATTTATACATATTCATATAAAAACGTTTTTAAACTAATAAATAGTTATATATGATACACACATAGATAGTTATATATGATAATGGAAATTCCTGGCTAGAATTCATTACGCTGAGGGTCGTTGTCTTGTGATCCAGGGGCATAATCAGACAGGAACGTAGCAGCTAACGAGGCGTGAAATGCAGCACCATAAGGAAATACCTCTTCAGCAATTTGGAAGTAAGGTGAGTGAACTCGTACTTGTCCAACCGTGGCATTCATAATCCCAATGCCGAAATACAATCCAGGTATTTTCTCTTGGTAGAAAGCAAAATCATCTGACACCATAAATTGAGGACTTTCAATAACTCTTTCCGGCCCAACCATTTCAGCTGCTAGCCTCGTGAAGTTTTCATATAATCTTTTGTCGTTATTGACCGCAGGGTAAAAGGGGCTCTTTTCCTCAAGGAATTTGACTGTAGCATTGCACTTAGACACAGCGGCCTGCGCTTTTATAACCTGTTTGCATATATGATTATATAAATTTTTATATATATGCATAAACAAACAAACAAACAAACAAACAGTTTCTTAATTAATTCGAATCCCAAACAAGGAAATATCATCTGAACGTCGACAAAGATGTGATTTCGTTAGTGAACAAACAAAAAATAATAATAATAAAATAAGAAAAGAAAAGAAAAGTATTTATATTAAAAAAAAAAACCCAAATTTTCTCTGGCGATCATATTCCTTCAACATTTTGTCTATTTGTTATGTCACTACGTACTTAATTATCCCGACATTTTTGAACAAGTACGACCTTGCAATTTATGAAATATCGCATAAATTGATTCCAATATATATTATTACCAAAAAAAAAAAAACATTGATTCCAAAATCCAAATAATTGAAAATTGTATATAAGCAATGCATGACAAAGACATAAATAATTAGTATCATGAGTTGATCCCGCAACTATATCCGAAAGCCCAACTAAGCCTAATTAATAAAGAAATATTTTTGGTTCAAGAAATATTAAGCCTCAACTCATTAAAGAAATTCTTAATTTCTTTATTTGGATAGTGCGACAAACCAGGAGATAAAATTTAATCAAAGGGCAAAAATAAAAAACACACAAAAAAGGAGAGGTATTAGGCTTCAGAATCAAATTATTAATCACAAATGAGGATAATATAAGTTGCTTTAATTACCTCCTCAACGCGCTTTTTAAGCTTCCCCATGGTCGAAAAAGCTCGTAAACTGCCACTAATTGTGGCTTTATCCGGGATGACATTAGTTTTCGTACTCCCCTCAAGTTTTGAAACCGTTATTACCTGCGAATTAGGTCAACATCAATTAATAGATATTAATTCACTAGCGGAACTTTTAGCTGAATGGAGAACCAAATGATCAGCACACAAAATATTGCCTGGGATACATTATACATATCTATATCTAAACTTATACATACACACACTAAAAGAGCCAATAACTCTTTTCATTCTTTTTCCCCACTTGTCACTTGTCAACCACGTGGTTACTACATCAACGTCATGTAGATTTTTTTTATTTTTTTTATTTTTACTTTGTTTATCTATTTCACAGGCGCAAACATGCATCTAGCATATATATAACTTGAATGTGAAGATTTAAACTCTATATCTTAGATTAGGTGTAGAATCATTGTTATGCTACTTTTGTGACAAAGCTAAAAAAAAAATCACGTGACGATTGAGAATAGTATTTTGGCTTGAAGAAGGAAATTTCAGTCTTAAAGGTTTTGACATAAGTAAATTAATAATCTACAATTAAGAAAGTTTTCTTTTGTAATTATTTGATATAGGAAAATTAACTTTAATTTTGGCTTAGTTTTTGGGCCAAATATAAATTTAGTTTCCTATTTTTATTCTTAATTTTTAAAATTATTTAGTTTTCCATTTTTATTTTTAGTTTCTCGTTTTTGTTCGAGGTAGATTAGTTTATAAATATGTTAGCCCAATCATATGCAAGGGTATGTTTTTCTGAGTGAATTAGAGTGTTTACTCTTTTTATTTTATCAATTCTTTGTGTGAATCAACGAGTGATTGATGCCTATTTTTTTAGCATTCTATATGAATAACAGGTTAATAGATGTTTCGGTAAATTAATGAATTTTGAGAACATAATAGATCCATTCTTTTTACTAATATAATAGATACACACACACACAAATCCTAATAGGTGAAAACAACGTCCTTATTGCTTAATTATCACAAAATAAAAAAAGAAAAACTAGCAACTCGGCTAGAACCTCTAGTGACAAGCCAACCCACGTAGTTGAGGTAGACGGAAAAGACCGTAAACAAAATCCACATGAACAACTGTAGAGGAATCGTTCTCAAATCAGCGTGTGAACTCAAAGCCTCATTCGCCATCACATGCACACTACGATGCCGAGTCTTACCATGAACCCATCTCCCATGATTGCTCCTCCACTCGTAGTCCTCGCTCTCGTTTCTGCCTCGCCGAGGGGATCGAGGCAGAGGGTGTGCAGATCCACCATTGAAATGGTGGATTTCCCCTAGCACCTCACAAGAATCACCGCCCTCCATCCACGTAACCCCTAGCCCTAACCAAGTTGCGTAGTCCTTCACCGTGGGCTGGGAATTCGGAGGCCAACTTGATGGCTGCTACGAATTTCAGCCTTAGGAGAAGGCTCACAAAATGAGAGACAACTTTTTTTTTTTCTCCCAATATTTAATTGATAAATTTTTTAACCCAAAGATATTGAGACTAAGATCTTTAATTAAGTTTTATCAAAATAAAATTCGTGAACTAATTGTTTAATTATAAATTTGGGTTGAATATTGGTTAAAAAAGGACTTATCATGCTTTTAATTTTAACGACTTGAATGCTAGTAGTGTCATGTAGATTGCAATATATTTGTAAAGCATGAAAATAAAAGTTTAAGGCATAAATTGTAACTGTGTGATGCTCAAGATGCACTAGTGCTTTTCTGTAAAATTAATTACCTGCGTTTCTATTGGGTCAGTTTCGCGGGAGATGATATGTTGTAAGCTAAGAATCACACTAGCAGCTGCTACGACGGGATCTAGAGTGAAGTGAGGTTGGCCTGCATGACCCCCTTTTCCAATGATTTCAGCCTTAAAAGATCCACTCCCAGCCAGATAATAACCAGCTTTAGACCAGACTTCGCCTACCGTTGAGTTCGACGCAACATGCAGCGCAAATATGGCCTTAGCTTTGTCTAGAAGTCCGGATTCCAGGACTTTCTTTGCCCCGGCACCACCTTCCTCGGCAGGTTGGAATACAAGAAGAACCGTTCCCTGATTTTTGAGTGTACAACATTAATTGACATATATCTATATATATAAATGTTAAAACTAAGCAATAGAAATATCAAGGACAAGTAAAGCTGCCATTATGTTATAACCTTCTTTTTATAATTTTTCTTACTAGTTTTTGTTAAAATTAGTCCCCCAAAAAAAAAAAAAAGGTGATAAAAAGAAATCAGCAAATTAGTACTTTTAATTCTTCTTCATGGCGTTTGAGGATCCTGGCTGCACCAAGAAGCATTGCCGTGTGTGCATCATGTCCACAGGCATGCATCTTCCCGTCGATTTTGCTCCGGTGCTCCCAGTCCACCCGTTCCTACAGAGCATTATAATTCATAGTACAACTAAATTCAGTGTCTTGTTACAACACAATCGTATAATCACAAAATTAATAAATTCACGACGACGTCCAATGGAATTAAGATTACTCCAAAAGATCAGGTTGCAAAATACAACTAATAAATTCTTATGTACTTAGAAACTGCATAAAAACTAACACCACAAATTGCTCATTTAGTCCTGAACTTTTAACTTTATGTAACTTTGATCCTGATCTTTTTTTGTAACCGAAATACCCCTAAACTATTAAAATGTTATTACAATAGTCATTTTCGTTAATTTTTAGACTGAATCCGTAGGTAACCTTGTCAAAAAATAATGCTAACTAACGGATTCTGTCCAAAAATTAATATAAATGACTATTGTAATAATGTTTTTAATAGTTTATGATCATTGCAGCTACGAAAAAAAAAAAGGAAATGCCTATAAACAATTAAAATGTTGCTAAATAGTTATTTCCGTTAATTTTTGTACCGTATCAATTAGTAATTTGATAAAAAAGGGATGCTAACTAACAAATTTCATCTAAAAATTAATGTAAAAGACTATTATAATAACATTTTAGTAATTTAGGAGTATTTCAATTATGAAAAAAAGATCATGAAGCAAAGTTGCACAAGGTTAAAAGTACTTTAGAAACTAACCTAACAATTTACCATTATAAATTTTCAAAACTTTAACAAGCCACATTCGCACCTGGATTGGTAGAGCGTCCATGTCCGCTCTAAGCGCAACGAAAGGCTCTTTCCTGGTCCCAACATAGCCGATGACGCCGGTTTTAGCAACCGGGCTGTCGTAGGGAATATTCAGAGAATCCAATTCGATTCTGACCAACTTACTGGTGTTGAATTCCTCGTAACCAGTTTCAGGATATTCGTGTATTTGCCTCCTGATTTCGACCATCCGATTAAACACCTCACTTTCGTTAGCCTCCCGGAGGAACTTTGAGGAGATGGATTCTGAGAGTTTGAGTCCTGTTGCTGATCCAAACAGGCAAAGTACTAAAAGGAAAGAGCTAACCCACTTGAAAAACACCATATTCTACTATATAGCTAAGCTAGTACGTACGTCTGACAGGGTTGGAGTTATTGGCACATAAAGTATCGTTGGTGAAGTTTATATAGGCTTCAAGGACGCGACTAAATTGAACCACGCCTACTATTGTGATTTGTGTGTTTGTATTATTATTTTTTATTACTATTGGCTTCTTCTTCTGTTTTTTTTTTCTTTGATAAATATTATTTGGAAGATTTTGTACATTTGAAAGGGATATATCAGAGTAAATAAATAAATGAACGGGAGAAAACAAACAAATAACTCTACATAAAGGATACAGAATCTTTTCACGCATTTTTTCATTGCAGACCGTTCTCTTGTCCTTTGCTTTTCGATGACCAATCGTTTGTTGCTAGTTGGACATTGGCATTGCAATTTAGAACCAGGAACGTCAAAGAAAAAGGGCAAGAAGATTGGGAACGCAAAAGAATCTAAAGCAATAAAATGCATGGACCACACCCAATACTTGAAGGAAAAACTTAAAAATTACGTCACAGATTTATTTAGAAGGACACTTATTTTTAGGGAATTTCTAAAGTAGGATTTTTTATTTGATACTATTGATAAAGGGGAAAGTCTATGGCAGAGCCTTATTTATATAATCTATCGGTAGAGTTTATTTTTAAACCGTTAATATGTAATCGAATAACTGAAATGTTATTTATGCATAATAATTATAATACACCTCATCTCGTATTAATATAGACTAATAAATAAATAAATAAATAAATAAATATTAAAAAACCAACCTTTAACCGGTGGTAGGCAACACCCTCCTCGACGCCAGCGACGAGCCCACCCCAACGATGCCTCGTCGCCGGCAACAGACCCCCTCCTCCAACCAAATCTGCGCCCCCCACACCCCTCGTTGACGAAGATGCCCCTGCCCGATGCCGGCAACGAGCCCACTAGTTCCCTTCTCCCTTTAACCCCAAATGCCAAATCTGTGCCCCCCCCCCCCCCCTCTCAGTGACCAAAATCTGCACCGCGCCTCCCCCCCCCCCCAAACCCCAGATTTGCGCGCCCTCCTCTCCGACGTCGATGAAGACACCCCCCCCCCCCCCCCCCCCCAAAACCATTTCTGCACCCCTCCTCCCGCCGGACGCCAGCCCAAAAACGGGCAACAAGCCTCCCGCCCCCCTACTCCCCTAACCACCCATTGACCGGCGACGCACCCCGACGCCGTCAACTGTAAACGATGTCACTTTTTTTTTTTAATTTTTTTAATTTATTAATCTATAGTAGTACAAGGTAAGGTGCATTATAATTATTATACAAAAGCAATATTTCAACTGTTCAATTCACTGACTTGATTCAAGACGACCGGTGGGCAACAAAGAGAGAGAGTCTTCAATTTGTATAAGTCTATTAGTGCTTGTAATCATCCTATAGTAATTAGTGAAGTTTATACAGGCTTCAAGGACGCAACTAAGCATATGTTTGGTTCACAAGTTCAAATTCAAGTTTTCAAGCTCAAGTTTGGTCTTTTTCCTCAAAAGTCTTTGTCTTTTTCCTAAAAAGTTTTTTGTCTTTTCTGAAAAGTCAACAAAATTTACTATTTTAACTTCAAAAATTCAACTCAAACTAACGAACCAAACAAATCCTAAATTGAACCACGCCTACTATTGTGATTTGTGTGTTAGTATTATTATTATTTTTTTTTTACTATTGGCTTCTTTTTCTGTTTTTTTTTTTTTTTTTTCATTTGATAAATACTATTTGGAAGATTTAGTACATTTCAAAGGGACGCATCAGGGTAAATAAATAAATGAAAGGGAGAAAACAAACAAAGATCATATATTTATGGTCCTTATAATAAGTTAGAAGAAGTCCTCAAATATTGAAGAAATAAAGGACACATTTATAGGAACTGTCAATGTTTTATTATCAGCTGGAACTATAGTTTTAGTAATTGAATTAATAATGCTTCAACGGCTTAATTTGTAAGTGTGCATGTCAAAATTGTGCAGCACATTACAGCTAAAATTTTAGTGACTGCCTAATGAAAAAGAACAATATTCATAATATCACAGGACTCTCTAAGGGTTTATTTTCCGTCGTTTCTTGTTTTGATCTAAAACTATATTTGGTAAAATAAAATAGGAAGATGAAAGAAGTTGGGGGAGGGAATTTAGAGAGGAAAAAGGGATTGTTAGGTTGTTTGGTAGAGAGAAAATTAAGAAGGAAAAAAATTATCAATCCACGAGACTCACCGTACAATCATTCCAATTACTTTGAAATGAAAATAGATGGAAAATTTTGATTTAAAATTTATTGCAATAGAGTATCTCCAATGTAATGTTAGATTATTGTGACGATAATAAATTTTGGCATTTAATTGAAAAAAGTGCTCTACAATAGAGTGTTGTCTTTAATGTTAAATTTTTCATATGCTAAACTTTATGAAAAATTTACCACAAAATATAACCAACGTCAAATTTAACATTTCATTTTATTGATTATTGTCTTGATATTTTCATGTAATTTATTACAATATTTTCATTTTTAATTCTTTAAAATACTATGAAAGTTCACTTTTATGATGTTGACACTTAAAAATTGCCTACTGTCATGGCAGCAATAAATCACGAAATAGTAAAATGTAAAGAATGCAGAAAATAGAGAACACAAATATTTGTAGAGGCTCACCATTTGTAGAATAGTTGCTTGAGGGTTTCGCTATCTTTTTAAGAATTACAAGTGGTATAATCCGTAGAAATGTGATTTAGGATTTACGAAGGTTGTTAATCATATATTTCTAACCTTCTAAGACATAACCCTTAACAAATATTTAAAATAGAAATATCTTATATATTTGAGTTTGTATGTAGAGCTGATCTTTAATATTCATGATTATGAATTGATTGGTTTGAGATTTAAAGATTTGAAGCCATACCTGTTAGATTCCCTGGCGCGAATATGATCGTAGCGTTTTACGCCACATCAAGGGGCTGAGATTGCGGGGATCTTGACCACCTATCAACATATGAATTTCAAAACATGATAACAAGAAAAAAAAAAATAGAAATAACTTTACATAAAGGATACAGAATCTTTTCAAGCATTTTTTCATTGCAGGCCGTTCTCTTGTCCTTTGCTTTTCGATGACCAATCGTTTGTTGCTAGTTGGACATTGGCATTGCAATTTAGAACCAGGCACGTCAAAGAAAGAGGGCAAGAAGATTGGGAACGCAAAAGAATTTAAAGCAATAAAATGCATATATGGACCACACCCAATACTTGAAGGAAAAACTTAAAAATTACGTCACAGATTTATTTGCAAGGACACTTATTTTTAGGGAATTTCTAAAGTAGGATTTTTTATTTGATACTATTGATAAAGGGGAAAATCTGTGGTAGAGCTTCATTTATATAATCCATCGGTAGAGTTTATTTTTAAACCGTGAAGATGTAATCGAATGGCTGAAATGTTATTTGTGCATAATAATTATAATGCACCTCACCTCGTATTAATATTGTTGATGCCGAAAACGCCTCCGGCAGCAACACCCAAAGTAACAGGGTCGTCCGGTCAGTTCAGGCCAGTTGCTCCACCGTCGGTCACCTGCAAAAGAGAAGCACCTCGGAATGATGGGGACACCGGTGTGGTGTCTGCCGCGGGCACTCCGATGCTTAAGTCAGTGAAGAAACTGATGAGCGTAGGGAGAGGCAGGGATTTGGCAAGGCAAGAATGACCGTACCTCAATTCGTGTATTTTTCTTCCATTTATAGGCGTCCTCCCCGGACTCAGGTGCTCGGGGCGACCCGGTCGGGTTGGCTACCAAGGCACCCGGCGGGTGACTAGGGTTTTAGGCCTGCAGGGGCTATCGGCCCAATGGGTGTGCGCCACGTGGGGCCTGACTCCAAGTAGGGGACAGAATGGTGACTGTCGCCGGTGCCTGCAGGGGCAGGTTTTGTCAGAGTAGGTGGCGGCGGGTGACGAAGTGACGTTCTGCAGGAGTAGGTAGGCGGTGCCTGTAGCTGATGGGCGCCAGGGCAAGATCGGTGCCAGCTGTGGTGACTGTGGGCCCGGATGACCTGCACGAACTTGGAGACAACCGACCCGATGGGGTAGTCCGAGAACGATTGAGTCCGCGTACACGGCTCGCTCTCGTGGATCCACAGGATGCTGTCGGCTAATGTCTCGGTCAGCCGACCACCCGAGACGCCTGAAAGTGTATCCGAGAAGGTGGGAAGATCGAGGAATGTGGTCGGCAGTGGTACTTTGTGGTCGGAACAGAAATCGACATCAACAAATATAAACTAATAAAATAAAATAAAATAAAAAAAGAAAGAAATTTTAAAAAACCAACTTTAAACCGGTGGTAGGCACCGCCCTCCCCGACGCCAGCGACGAGCCCACCCCAGCGATGCCTCGTCGCCGGCGACAGACCCCCTCCCCCAACCAAATCTGCGCCCCACACCCCCGACGCCGATGAAGAGGCCCCTGCCCGATGCCGATGACGAGCCCACCAGTCCCCCTCTCCCCTTAACCCCAAACGCCAAATCTGTGCCCCCCACCCCGGTGACCAAATCCACACCACGCCTCCCCCCCCCCCCCCCCCCCCCCCCCCCCCCCCCCCGCCCAAGCCATTTCCACGCCACTCCCCCCACCGGTCGCCAGCCCAAAAACGGGCGACAAGCCCCTCGCCACCCCGACACCCTACCCACCCAGGAGCCTGCGACGCCCCCCGACGCCGTGAACTGTAAATGATGTCGTTTTTTAAAAAATATTTTTAATTTTTTGATCTATAGTAATATGAGGTAAGGTGCATTATAATTATTATATAAAAATAATATTTCAGCCGTTCGATTCACTGACTTGATTCAAGACGACTGGTAGGCAACAAGGAGAGAAAGTCTTCAATTTGTAAAAGTCTATTAGTGCTTGTAATCATCCTATAATAATTAGTGAAGTTTATATAGGCTTCAAGGACGCAACTAAATTGCCTACTATTGTGATTTGTGTGTTTGTATTTTTTTTTTTTTTTACTATTGGCTTCTTTTTCTGTTTTTTTTTGTTTTTTTTTTTTCTTTGATAAATCCTATTTGGAAGATTTAGTACATTTCAAAGGGACGTATCAGAGTAAATAAATAAATGAAAGGGAGAAAACAAACAAAGATCGTACATTTATGGTCCTTATAAATTAGAAGAAGTCCTCAAATATTGAAGAAATTAAGGACATATTTATAGGAACAGTCAATTTTTTAGTATCGGCTGGAACTATAGTTTTAGTAATTGAATTAATAATGCTTCAACGGCTTAATTAATTAATAAGTGTGCATGTCAAAATTGTGCAGCACATTTCAGCTAAAATTTTAGTTACTGCCTAATGAAAAAGAACAATATTCATTGTACCACAGGACTCTCTAAAATAGAATAGGAAGATGAAAGAAGTTGGGGGAGGGGATTTAGAGAGGAAAAAGGGATAGTTAGGTTGTTTGGCAGAGAGAAAATTAAAAAGGAAAAAATTATAAATCCACGAGACTCACTATAAAATCCTTCCAATTACTTTGAAATGAAAATTGAAGGAAAATTTTGATAAAAATTTATTGCAATAGAGTATCTCCATTGTAATGTTAGATTATTGTGACGATAATAAATTTTGGCATTTAATTGAAAAAAGTGCTCTACAATAGAGTGTTATCTTTAATGTTAAATTTTCCATATGCTAAACTTTCTGAAAAATTTACCACAAAATATAGCCAGCGTCAAATTTAACATTTCATTTTATTAATTATTGTCTTGATATTTTCATGTAATTTACTACAATATTTTCATTTTTAATTCTTTTAAATACTAGAAAGTTCACTTTTATGATGACGACACTTAAAAATTGCTAGATAAATCCTTCAGTGAGGGATCTCTGAGAACTGTTGCGGCAACAATAAATCATGAAATAGTAAAATGTAGATAATGCAGAAAATAGAGAACACAAATATTTGTAGAGGCTCACCATTTGTAGAATGGGTGCTTGAGAATTTCACTATCTTTTCAAGAATTACAAGTGGTATAATTCATAAAAATGTGATTTAGGGTTTACGGAGGTTGTTAATCATATATTTCTAACCATCTAAGACATAACCTTTAACAAATATTTAAAATAGAAATATCTTATATTTGAATTTGTATGTATAGCTGATCTTCAATATTCATGATTATGAATTGATTGGTTTGAGAGTTAAAGATTTGAAGCCATACCTGTTAGATTCCCTGGCGCGAATATTATCGTAGCGTTTCACGCTACATCAAGGGGCTGAGATTGCGGGGATCTTGACCACCTATCAACATATGAATTTCAAAACATGATAACAAGAAAAAAAAATAGAAATAACTTTACACAAAGGATACAGAATATTTTCAAGCATTTTTTCATTGCAGACCGTTCTCTTGTCCTTTGCTTTTCGATGGCCACTCGTTTGTTGCTAGTTGGACATTGGCATTGCAATTTAGAACCAGGCTCGTCAAAGAAAAAGGGCAAGAAGATTGGGAACGCAAAAGAATTTAAAGCAATAAAATGCATGGACCACTCCCAATACTTGAAGGAAAAACTTAAAAATTACGTCACAAGTTTATTTGCAAGGACACTTATTTTTAGGGAATTTCTAAAGTAGGATTTTTTATTTGATACTATTGATAAAGGGAAAAATATGTGGTAGAGCTTCATTTATATAATCCATCGGTAGAGTTTATTTTTTAAACCGTTAAAATGTAATCGAATGGTTGAAATGTTATTTGTGCATAATAATTATAATGCACCTCACATCGTATTAATATAGACTAATAAATTAAAAAATAAAAAATAAAAAAAGAAATAATTTTAAAAAACCTACCTTATTCCAATGGTAGGCACCGCCCTCCCCAACGCCAGCAACGAGCCCACCCCAGCGATGCCTCGTCGCCGGCGACAGACCCCCTCCCCCAACCAAATCTGCGTCCCTCACCCCCGATGCCGACGAAAAGGCCCCTGCCCGGTGCCGGGTGACGAGCCCACCAGTCCCCCTCTCCCCTTAACCCCAAACGCCAAATCTGTGCCCCCCACCCCGGTGACCAAATCCACACCACGCCCCCCGCAAACACCAGATCTGTGCGCTCTCCTATCCTACGTCGATGAAGAGCCCCTCCCTCGACCAGATCTGCGCTGCGCCCCCCCCCCCCCCCCCCCCACCCCCCCCCCCCCCCCCCCCCCCCCCCCCCCCCCCCCCCGCCCAAGCCATTTCCGCGCCACTCCCTCCGCCGGCCGCCGGCCACCAGCCCAAAAAACGGGCGACAAGCCCCCCGACACCCTACCCACCCAGGAGCCTGCGACGCCCCCTGACGCCGTGAACTTTAAACGATGTTATTTTTTAAAAAATATTTTTAATTTATTAATCTATAGTAATATGAGGTAAGGTGCATTATAATTATTATACAAAAATAATATTTCAGCCGTTCGATTCACTGACTGGATTCAAGATGACCGGTGGGTATCTCCATTGTATATTATTGGAGCATTTCATGCCACATCAAGGGGCTGAGATTCCCTGGCGCGAATATTATCGGAGCGTTTCACGCCACATCAAGGGGCTGAGATTGCGGGGATCTTGACCACCTATCAACATATGAATTTCAAAACATGATAACAAGAAAAAAAAAATAGAAATAACTTTACATAAAGGAGCACGCATTTTTTAATTGCAGGCCGTTCTCTTGTCCTTTGCTTTTCGATGACCAATCGTTTGTTGCTGGTTGGACATTAGCATTGCAATTTAGAACCAGGCACGTCAAAGAAAAAAAGGGCAAGAAGATTGGGTTGGTGCTTGTCATCATCCTATAATTAGTGGATTATTCAGCATCTAAGCGTGGCCTCGAGGTGTAGGGTAACCGAACCTCATAAAATTACTTATGTTCATCTATTTACTTTGTTTACAGTAATTGAATTAATTTGAAAAAAATTAATTAAACTAGATAGATAGGTAAAAACAAATCTTGCAGATTGGTTAATATTTTCAATATTTCCATTTCGTTGAAATTTGCTTGCGGAGAGACAATACCAAAATATCTTTTGAATATAAGATCATTTCGGTCTAAATATACACCGCTGATGGTACTGATCTCTATCTTTAGGATCAACCTATGCTAATTTGAAAGAGAAATTTCATCTACCCGATCGATACCATTTTTATTATCACATTGCTTTTACTCACGGTACTCTATCTTGTTCATGTGGTATGTAATTTTTGATTGGTCATTTCACAGAAATTCGTTTCTGGAGAATATCTTTTGAATATAAAATCATTTCCGTCAAAATATCGAAAAAAATATCAATAGATATCAGTAAATTTCGCGATAAATGTCATTTCATGTCATCATCAACAAAAACTCAATGTAATCCATACAAAATATCGAGATATATTATAAAAACATCAGTAAAATATCAGACACGTGGACAATATAAGTGAATTTCAAACTTTTGTCTTCTACAGATCTTTTGGTTCAGAAAGAGGCCAAAAATTTCTTCAAAAAAATAAAAGAAACAACTATATTCAACAATAATACTGAAATAACTTGTCACGATACTAATATTGTTTGAATCAAGATGGCATCTGAACCATATATATTTAAGCATTATAGGATTTCACAATTTTTTTCTAGAGTAATTGGTCTAAATTATCTAAATTCTTAATTTTAATAATTTTGGATAGAAAGAACTATGATGGTCAATATTTTAAGAGTTCAGGATCATCTTGACTAAAAAAAAATTAAAATAGAGACCGAACCGTTACTTTTTAAAAATTCAGAGACTATTTACGCTAATTACTCTTTTTTCTATTGAGATATGTAAGGTATAAAAAGGTTATCATGTATAACTTGTTAATTTATGTTTATGCTATATCATAAAATGTTAGAAATATTTTTTAAAGTAAATTTCTATAATTTCCGTAATTTTTTTTATATTTTTACCGACATAATAATAATATCTTCAAAATTTTCGTAAAATTTATAAAGTACTGATATTTTTATCAATACTGATATTTTCATCATTGATTGGTGAAAATAATAAAGGATGCAGATTTTTTTTTTTCAAACGTTTTTAATTGCAGGCCATGCTCTTGTTCTGTGCTCTATGTTGACCAGTCTTTTGTTGCTACTTGGACAGTGGCACTGCCACTAAGAATCAGGCACGAGAAAGAAAAGGACAAGAAGATTGGGTACAGAAAAGAAATTTATTAAAGCAACACAGTGGATAGACACCCTTGTAAATTCAAGGAAAAACTTGAAAATCACATATTTTTGTGGAAGGACCCTTATTTTTAGGAAATTTTTATGATAAAACCTCTTATTTAATATTATCGATATTTTTCATTAATTATAAGATTGGATTTTTAATGATCTGATGTATGATTGAAGCTGTTACATAACACATGCTGTAAATTTTAAAAGTGGATTTACCCAAAAAAAATTTAAAAATGGATATTTTAATATCAAGTCGTTAAAAAGTTAATCCAACAATTAAAAAACAATTCATATCATGTCAAATAACAAGAGGTCTTACTGCAAAAGGATCCCTATTTTTATTTGATTTAAGACTTCTCACTTGATGTTCATACATCTTTACGATCAACTTATGACAATCCAATCAACAAACATTAATTTGAAAGAGTGCCTAATAACTTTATTATTATCATGTACGTCACATTTTCATGTGGCATGTATTGTTTGATCGGTTCGATAAATTTAGGATACAAAATTTTTTAAACATATTTAGTTGATAATGGCCCACAATCCCGATTCTCAACCTGCCTTGATTTTTGCCTTCCAATTCCATCAAGGATTTTTCTTTTTTATTTACTTATTGGGTAGTGCTAGCTACAATTTATGGTCCCGCTAGATTAATTTCTATGCGAAATATCCGCGTCTGGTATAGCGGTTGTAGGCCAAAACATACAAGCCGTCAAGCCTTATATCTAATAGACAAATATTATATTCAGAGGATGAGAAAACTACCTCTATTAATTTGGGATTCTAACCAAACGTAACAAAACAAAACACAAATTCTAATAGTTGAAGACAATGCCCTTATTACATAAGTATCACAAAATAAAACAGAAAAACTAACAACTCGGCTAGAATAACCGATGAAAAGCCATCCCACGTGGTTGAGGTCAGTAACGGATCCAAGATTTGAACTCAGTGGGGACACAAATAATAATAAAAATTTATAAATTAAAATGATTTCAAAATTAAAAAGAAATAATTCTATAAATGACACATTATAATTATCTTCAACAGGTTTTATGTTTTGCATTCGTTGTAGGATAATCTTATAATCCATATAATACTTGTAAAAAATATTTATTAGCATACAGAACTAAATTTTCATTTATCTATCGACTTCTTATATTTTTTTAACAACATTAATAGCATAAAATAGTCTGTCCCTCGAGTTTTATTACGTGTATTCCGAAACAATATCATGAATAGAGAAATTAAATACAAAGTATACAAATATAGATATTAACACTAATCTTCTGAAATTATAAAGTTCATAAATCTCTATAATATTACCCATAATCATAAAATTACATACCTTAATATTTTAATTGTCAATTGAAGCTAATAAATCTTGGGAGCAACCAAACTTTTGGCATATATATATATATTTTAAAAAAAAAGCTAGAGAAAGAAGGTGATCACAAAAAATTAAGATGAATAGAAGGAAAAAAAAATAGTAGTAGAAACTCGAAACTCAAAAAAAAAAAAAAAAGTTAAGATCCAAATTAGAAAAGTTTTGACCCAAATCGAGAAAATTATAAACTATACTAAAAAAAAATTTGCATTTATAACGTTAATATATATATATATATATATATATATATTTGAAAGAAAAAAGATAGATAGAGAAAACCAAATATTTGAGATAAAGTAATGCAGATCCATGAAAGCTCAAAAAAGATAAGCCCAAGATTAACACAGTGGGGGCACACTAGCGTGGCATATCTTCAAAACTACGTGCAGTTTTGCCTTTTTTTCATTTTCTCAGTAGGGGCACGCTTCAAAATTATATGTAACTTTGCCTTTTTTTTTCATTTTTTCAGTGGGAGCACATGCCTCCACTGGCCTTGTCGTAGGTCCTTGGCTGATTGAGGTAGCCAGAAAGACAATAAACAGATTACGCCAGAACAATAGTAGAGGAACCCTTCTAACCCGGGGCATGTCCAACTCACGCACCTTCACAAACATAGTCTTAAGGATGAATAAAAGGTATTAAGAGGGCAAATTTAAACATATTCATATAAAAACGTTTTTAAACTAATAAAAAAATTATCCTTTATCCACTTGAGTATTGATTATAGTTAAAACAAAATCAACATTTTCATTTTAATAATACATATTTCTTTATACTAATATTTAGTGATAAACATGGCATTTCCATTTTTAAATCCACCTAATGATAACTAAAAATACTTATTTAACCTTGCTAATAAAGTAAAATATTAATTAAATTAATAAAATAGTAATTATGTATACAAACCTTTATTTTCTTTCATTCATATCTATCTACAAAACAGGCTAAAGGAAAACTATCTAAATTTTCACTTTTGAAATCCATGTCATACTCTTTTTTTTTTTTTAACTTTTATACTATTTAAATGTTAACTTTAATAAAAGATATCCAAACATACATTTTATTTGAATACACAACTCAAACATTACATTTGAAGTCAGGATTTGTTGTCCCATATTTCATGTTTTATTGATCATCCCCCAAATAGTATTGTGTCATATTATCTTAATTTAAAAATTTAGCCACATAAAAAGCTAAATACTAAAAATTTTCAAACAAATGATGAGTTATCAAAATACTATTGAGGGGACAGCTATTAAGACCAAAAAAAAAAAAAAATGAGACAGTAAATTCGGATTCCAACATTTGAATGCAAACATTTAGGTTATATGAAACTCCAATATAATAGGAGAACTAAATGGATGCTAATTTCCTTTTTACCATTTAAAATTTTCATTTCTTATAAATTTTTTTTTCAAATTTTTTTTTTTCTAATTCCAATCAAACTGTGTGTATGTCCAACTATGCCACATGCAACTGTGGAGTTGAAGCCCTCCAATGCCAGGAGGGTTTCCAATGGCTTGTTCTGGTTGCGAGCTGGTTGCTATATACTATAGGGTACTAAAATTGCGAGTTTATATCAGGGCACCTTCTTGGTATCAGGGTCCAACTGCAGATCGTTGGGAGTTGAACAGGATCCAAACTCCATAGGAGCAACACTCCACTATATCAAATGGCATATAGATGAGTCCAGAATCATGCTCTGGATCTAGCAGTGCCAACATTCACAGATGCTCTTTATGATCACATTGCTTTTACTCGCTGTACTCTATATTGTTCGTGTGGTATGTCTAAATGGCATATAGACGGTTTTTAGAACCGTCGTGAAAGCCAATTTTTATTTTTTTATTTTTTTATTTTTTTTATTTTTTTTTTGTAATCTTCCACGACGGTTATTAGAAACCGTCGTGAAAGCATGCTCTTCCACGACGGTTGTTTATAACTCTGTTCCGCTTCGTGTTTTTTGTCGCATTTTCCACGACGGTTTTTTAAAAACCGGTCGTGGAAGCTCCGTCGTGGAATCCATATTTTATAATAGTGTATAATAAATATTTTTAAAGTCAATTGATTCACTCAGAATGTTGGATAATAGAACATCTATTAACATATAGATTTACAGAATGTCAAGAAAATAGACATCAATAACTCGTTGATTCATACATAATATTGAGATAATTAATAAAATAAGAAGTGTAGACACTTTAATTTTACTCAGAAAAATTATATCAATTTACCCATGATTAGACTAAAAAATTTTAAATTAAATAATCTCAAATAGAAACAAAAAGCTAAATATAAAATTGGGAAACTAAATACTTCATAAGATTAAAAAATTAATATAGGAAACTAAACCTATATTTAATCCAGGAATTAAGTCAAAATTAAATTTGTCTTTCTTAGATCAAAAAAATACAAAAGAAAACTGTCTTCATTGTAAATGGTTAATTTAATAATTTTAAAGTTTTTAAGAATGAAATTTCCTTCTACAATAAATTGTCTTCAAGCCAAAAATATGAATTTCAATTGCCACATGATTTCTTCCTAATATGGGTTGCATCATTCTCCCTTGACAGGAAAGAATTCACTCTCAAATTTGGTATTTCGGAGAAAAATATGTTGTGCACAAAAAAGTCTCTTGTGCATCGAATAGTCTGCTTAGTCTTCTATCTCTTTCATGCTTGTTTTCAAGAATGAGGAATAGCCTTAAAACATTGCTTGTTTTCAAGGAATACTTAGTTTATCGCTTCGCTCGGCTTTCATTTGATATGTGCAAAGGATAATTTTCCTCACAAATTCTGAAGGACGATCCATTTTTGGAGTAAATAAATTGTTGACATTTCTCAAATGATCCAATGAAAATTACTCTTCAAAGTATGGCGGCATATTGTAGGAGCGTAGCAATATTTTGATACTAACTGACGTAGCAAGAGCACAAAAAAAAAAAGAAGGATAAATTTCAAAATTTCCCTCATGAAATTTGGACCTTGTAACAAAATGCTTCCCGAACTTCTATTTATGACATCTGTTCCAATCAAACTTTAAAATGTTAGCAAATTTACCCCTTCAGTTAGTTTTATTAAAGGAAATTGCCACGTGCTAAGCTATGAGGTAATGAGACTAAATAAGTGAGTGAAATTACAAATTAACCCCCTCATGCTAAATATGAAATATTTAAATAAATTTCAAATTAATCATAATAAGAGTCACAATTCAAAAGATTAAATAATCTTATTGAAAAAACAAAAACAAACAAAAAAACTTCTGACCACTGTCACCAATTTAATTAAAAAAAGATCAAATACTCAAACGCATCACCAATTTCAATAAGTAAAAAACTCATTACTGCTAAGTTCATTCCAATTTTCAGAGACGAGCAAAATACCGCAAAAAAAAAAAAAAAAAAAAAAAAAGAAAAGAAAAGAAAAGAAAAGAGCAAGGAGGTTGGTTGTGCGACATCACGAGCTTGGCGGAAAATCACGAGTGGACCGTGTGAGGGACCAAGATATATGCCTCACGAGGGGTGCCAATGTATATAAAAATTCAGATGATATTTTGTGACAATATCTAAAATTTATGGGGAAAATATAAAATTTGATAGGAGAGATAAATTGGAAGTGGGAATAGGTAAATAAAACGTAAAAGAATATAAAATAAAGGACAAATAAAAAGTAAAATGGATTGATATATTAGGATAAATATTCTTACCCATTGATTTACTCAGAATGTTAGATAATAAGACATCTATTAACTTGTTAATTCATACAGAATATTAGAAAAATAGGCATCAACAACTCATTGATTCACATAAAATATCAAGAGAATTGATAAAATAAGAAAGTAAACAGTTTAACTTTACTAAGAAAAATTCGAAACACCCTTAGTTATGATTAGACTAACGTATTTATAGACTAAACTATCACAAACAAAAACGGAAAACTGAAAATAAATTCTACCCCCCCTTACCTATAATTAGGATTAACATACTTACGTTTTACAATACCATAATTTTTTTTGTTTCCTTTTCGATTAAAACAAAATTTGTTTTTTCAATATATTCCTAACAAGAGAGGAACAAAATCGTCATTCGTATACCTACTAAAATGTGCTATGACATTAAGATTTTATTAAATTTGTTAGAAAATCATTTTTTTTTTCAAATTATTGCTTTTAATATTTATCTAAACACCAATTTAGAAATTGTTCCTTTTCAAAATGACAATTTAATTACGTATTCAAATGCTATTTTGGAACCAAACAAAAATACTATTCAACTCAAAACCAATTCCCAAATGGGAAATTGTATTAAACAGTAATTTTATGAAAATAATTGAAGTAAAACCCAGGGTTTTAAAATATTTGTAATAAATAATAAATTTATCAATTAAATGAAAATTTTACTAGGTAAATGATTTATTTACGAGATTATCTGATAAATTTGACATAAATAACTAACTTACTTGGTAAATCTACTATTCATTTCAAATATTTTTATAACTTGCTATTTATTTCAATTATTTTCGAAAAGCTTCTATTTATTTTTTCTTTTATTTTTTCACCTTTTTCAAACCCTTATGCTAATAATTATGTGCTTTTTTTATTTTTATTTTATTTCTTCAATTTATTTTGGTGTATGTTTTCTTGGTATTTGCTGATTTTTGTTATTTTTAATGAATTGTTGTGGTTTTTTGTCATTATTCTGTTGATAATCCGTTAGATTTGATATTTACCGATCGGTAATCAATTGGTATTCCGTAAAAAGTGGTGGTTACGAATCGGTAACCATCAGGTATCCTACTGAAGTTGGAGATTACCGGTTCGTAACCGTCCAGTATCCTGTTGGAAATGATGGTTACCAGTCGATAATCATTTGGTTGTTGGTCAGTAACTATTTGGTTATCGGTATCCCGCCGAAGATAACGGTTATCGGTTGGTTTCACGTTGGATACCATATGGTAACAAATCGAGAACCATCGACTAACCGGTACCATCATGAATAATAAATACGAAATATTTTTTTTTTTGAATAAGATAATAAATACTAACTTAAAATATAATCGGTAATTTAAAATAAATAAATAAATAATTGTAATATGATAACATGTCATGCTAGTGTTTGCAAAAGCTTTTTCCTTGTGCCAAAAATCAATCCAAGCAAAAATTCCCCTTCACGGACACGGTAAGCCCACTGGATACGGAAAAGCCCACTTGATATCTGCCGCATTAGGGCCCATAAGAATAGGCCCGTTTAACCGTGTTGTGTCTGCGTCGTACGAACGCGTTGGACAGAAGGGGAAAAACCAAGTCAATAAACCCAAAAAAAATAAAAAGGCAGACAATCAAAATCTGATCTTGAACACGCTTTCTTCATCAAGGACAACAACAACAACAACAACAACAAAACCCTAGAATTGGAAATCGAATTCGTCGGAGATCATCGCCATGGGGAACACTGAGAAGCTGATGAACCAGATCATGGAGTTGAAATTCACGTCGAAATCGCTCCAACGCCAGTCCCGCAAGTGCGAGAAGGAGGAGAAGTCGGAGAAGCTCAAGATCAAGAAAGCCATGGAGAAAGGGAACATCGACGGCGCTCGAATCTACGCCGAGAACGCGATCCGTAAGCGCACCGAGCAGATGAACTACCTCCGGCTGGCGTCGCGGCTCGACGCTGTCGTGGCTCGGCTCGACACTCAGGCCAAGATGACCACCATCAACAAGTCCATGGGCAACATCGTCAAGTCCCTCGAGTCTTCCCTCGCCACCGGGAACCTCCAGAAGATGTCGGAGACGATGGACCAGTTCGAGAAGCAGTTCGTCAACATGGAGGTCCAGGCGGAGTTCATGGAGAGCGCCATGGCCGGGTCCACCTCGCTGTCGACTCCCGAGGGCGAGGTCAACAGCCTGATGCAGCAGGTCGCCGACGACTACGGCCTCGAGGTGTCCGTCGGCCTCCCGCAGCCGGCCGCGCACGCGGTCCCGACCAAGGAGACCGAGAAGGTCGACGAGGACGATCTCTCCAGGCGCCTTGCCGAGCTCAAGGCTAGAGGTTAAAAAAATGATTTTTACAGGAATTTGATCTATATTGATCCTTGATCATGGCCTTAATAGGAGGAATTTCGTATGCGATATGCTGTATTATGTGATTACATAAGTGAATTGATTCGGAATGATGTCTAATGTTCGAAAAATTGGATCTTTCTATGCGTGTAAATTAAATTAAGTTTGGTTTTTTTTTTCCCCTCTCTTTTTATTTATTTATTTTGTTTCTCATAACAATGACTTTAACTTTATCTCTGGATTTTCTCATTTGGGCTTGGAAATTTGTGCTTTGATATCGTGATTTTACGCTCTGAAAATTTTACATGGATAATTGGATATATGTCAATGGTTTGTAAAATTGCTGACGGGAAGCTTTTTAGACATCAATGCCGTTGCTTATGGATGTTTTTGCTGTTGTATCCATTTTCTTGGATGAACTCTTACTACTTTTTGAGAATGTGACTTGAAAAGATACTACGAATGTCCATCTCTGGACATCGTTTAATGCAATGTTTACCTGAGTTTGGTTTAAATTGCAAGCTTGCAACATATTTGGTCATTTAATTCCATATATAGGGGTTATCTGATGCTCTCTAATTTTTTCCTTCCACTTGTCTTACTTTTCTAATGGTAGAAACTATAAGCTAGAGAGAACGGGCATTATTGTAGAAGTAGATGGTGGTTTCCTATCTGGTGGACATTGATTGTTTAAAATGTATATGAGTTTATTGTTTTGAGAATTGTTCTTGCATTCGACTTGCGTGCTAGTTTCTTTGTCTAAGTTAGTTCTTGCACCAGACTAGATTACCTCTTTAGTGAGTTAATTTGATATCTTGATTGTTAGTTGGCTAGTATTCTGTTCATACTATCACGAGGATTTGAACGCTTGCCATTAAAATAATAAGAATACAATTAACTTATACTGTTGAAGTTAACTGGAAGTAGATGAAAGAAATCAAATGATTTGAGGGAGGGCTACTAGCAAGGAAGAGGTTCACATCTTACTATATCTAAATTTCAGTAATCTCTGCCTTGGCTCGGCATTTTTATTGTCATAAATAATCTGTTTCTTGTTTGTTTACATCGAGTGGATTGGCAGGGTTGTTTTCTTTTTCTACATGGTTTGCAGCTAGGTTTGCCACGTTTTGACTTTTATTCGTCTCAGCTAAGTTTGCAGCTAAGATTGTTTCTTTCTCTCTTATCACCCTATATGCTAAATTATCGAGATCGGTTTCGAGTTCTGTCTGGCTTCCAGCTGTTGATTTTGGTGGTCTGTGTCTTATGTTTTATGCAGTTTCTTGAATGAAATCTTAACGTGCATGTAGGATGTTGATGTGGGCGATCTTGGTTAGAAGAGTCATATGAGTTCTTCCCTTTTGAATCTCAAGGTTAAACAAGTGGTAGAGGTTAAGGGTAGAATTTGCTAAGATTGTGTTTTCAACGTCATATTTAGCCTCCTCTATGATAGGATTATATAAAAAAGACGCTATAAGAATTCCGAAAGAAGCTATACTAACTGAAAAAATTGCATTTGTTATAGATTCATACCAATCCCAATCCATCAAAATTTTTTTATTTTGATATAAAAGGGTGGACATCCACCACTGAAATTTTTTGTTATTTTATTTTTACCCCAAAAGTTTTATAGTTTTACAATTTGCCCCCATTGAAATTAAAAAATTCAGTCCTTACTTTGGTGCCACTAAAAACAAAAAAATTCTCACATAATTCCTACTAAAATTCATTTTATAAGAAAAAAAACTTTATACTTTTACTATTTTGCCCTCATTAAAATTAAAAATTCTCACATAAACCTACTAAAATTAAAAATTCTCACATAACCCACATAACCCCCTTTAAATTTTATTTTATCTTGAAAATTTTTTTTCGTGTACATCCCACTGAAATAGATTCCTGCTCCACCCTGTCTATGATGGTGCTGTTATGCTTTATAGAGCTGTTCGTCTTTTAGTTCTTCCTATATGCTGACTCCTATAATGAAATTGCTTCACTTAGAAATGTTGCGTGCTTAAACAAACTGATTTTCCCGTTTGGCTGGACAAAACAAATTGTGTAAACCTTATACTTGTCCAGTTGCATTGTTTGCGAGTGACGTTATTTTTTGTCAGAATGGGAATAGGTGAACGCTAGTACCTAACATGTGAAGTTCGCTTCTCTTTTATTTTGAACAGTTATGTTTGGACCTCCATTTTAAATCAACTTCTCAAATTGAAAATTTATATTTTAGTAAGAGAAAACATGATTGAAAAACGTTTGAACAATGGACTAACCGATCACAGTATGTTTGGATATGAGTCTTTTTTTCTTTTTTTTTGATAAATTGGACTCAGTCTTGGTTTGAAGGGATTGTTGATAATTCTACCTTAGCTGCTCAAACTAATATGAACTTTCTTGTGACGTTAACTGTCTAAACCAACAATGATAAATCAAAATAATAGTGCTTGGAGTCTCTCTCTCGCAATGAATTGTTCCCTAAACGACAACTATTGGGACAAAAAACAAATAAAGCTAGTTACATCAAAATGCATTGAATGGCTGAATTCACCTGCACGGAATGAAAGAATGTACAAGAAAGATAATGTTAACATGGCCTGGGAATTCACATTCATCAACGCTTGTCTCTGCTGCAGAATAATCACTGCAAACAAAATGGCCACATCCAGACAGTGAGAATCACAGAAGAAACCAGAGCCCCGCTCAGTGCTCACGAGTCGGATAAATATTTGCCGTTTTGATATATATATATATATATATATATATATATATATTTTAACGTTACTTGCACCGAGGCCGGACTGCATTGGGAGGCGTATTCACCAAGCATGATATTTCTTTCATTCCATATGCATATATTTACCATCTTGCTTTGCCAAGTGACTCAGATCTGTCATTTGTTGTCTCGAAATTTAGTACCTTGTCCTGTTCTTAGACACATAATTATCCGAACTCAAAATTTCTCTCATTATAAAATCTTCATGAATTACCTTAATTAATTATTTATTTATTTTTTAATCTTGTGACTGTTAGCATTACCTATGCGTTTGATGTACGGGTTGGAATTGAGTTTTCTGAGTTGAAATTGAGTTGAATTGAGTAATTGTGCATTTATTAAGATGTTTGAATTGCTAAAATTAAATAATGTAAAAACTTGAAATGTGTTTTAAAAAAAATCATTAAAGAATTTATTTTACTTGTCTTGAAATTCTATGCATTTTTTTAGACTTTGTTTATTAAAATTATGAATTTTTAAAATATGAATTATAAAGTTATAATAATAACAACTGTGAATGATAAAAATTTGTTGATTTAAAAAAAAAGACAAAAAAAAAAATCATGATTCAAACTGTGAATTGATGCACCAATCAAGCCGTGATAATATATGCCAAAGTTTAACAGGAAATATTTATCAAAAAAAAAAAAAAAAAGTTTAACGGGAAATAGAATTTGAATTCCTTAAAATAAAGAGACAGAAATTTTTGAATTTTTTTTGCCAAAAAACAAAAACACCACGTGTCCAGGTCATGCCTGGCGGTCGTAAACTGGGATGTGTCTGTCTCTGGAGAATAGCTCTCCCAGAATACCCGTCTGCTCAAACACCTGTCTGTCGTTTGTCCTTCCTTCTCTTTCCTCCGTCGTCTTCTTTCTCTTTCCCCCCTCTGTTGTTATCCTTCATTTGCATTTTACAAGAAACCCACCACATTTCGGTTTCCAATTACCACCCCCATTTCATTTATTTCTTTCATTATAGCCCCTCCATCTCGAGAATCACTGTTGAAACGCATTTGCAATTTCAGCTTTTTTCTTCGGAAAACCATTATTCCTCTGATCCCATTTGCAATGATCTGGGGAAAAGTTTTCATTTTTCGCCATTTTTGAAGCTCTTCTCTGCGGTGGTGGTGGTGGGGTTTTGAAATGGTAGAGCGCGAGGAGGAACAGCCGGCTTTTGAGATTGCGGTGGTGGTTCCGAAGAGGAGTAATGTTAAGGAAGAGGACGAGAGTTCTGAGTGTGTGGAGGTTCTTGTACATGACTTTCAGAATGTGGGTCTCCTTGTTGAGAGAGTCCTTGGCGTTGCTGATCAGTTTATCAAGGTTTCCCCCTTTAAATTCCTTTCCTTTCCTTTCTTACTTTGCCGTTTCCTTCATAAAGTAGTCCTTTTTCTAGGCTTACTTAGTAATATAAAAACATTATATATGTGTATATATATACACACACATACATGTATATATATCGTATATAATGTATGTTTGGTTCTAAACTAAGGCTTGTGTTTGTTTCAGCTAGCAGCACCTCTAGAGACTTTGGGAAGGGCTGCAGCCAGGCTGCAAATAAAGAAACGAACCCGTATTGGTAATTGTCTGCAATTCTTTCCTCTATAGATGTTTTCATTTTTCCTTTTGTTAAGTTGTCCTGCTCTTATATATCTATATCTATATATATCTATACACACACACACACACACACACACACACACACACACACACACACACACATATATAGTGAAAATTTAACTGGAAGAATCAATGTGCAAATACCTGAATTCAGGAGTGGATTTGCAATTTGAATGGGAGGAGGCTGAGGCTTTTGTGAGGCAACCTGATGGTTCATTGTTCAGCTGGAGTGAGAGGTTTCATTGTTACCAGCACTTAATCTATGGAATTGTGAGTTATACAAATTTATAAGATATTCATTTCCCTACATATAATCACTTACTAATCTTAGTTTCTTTACTTTTTTTTGTAATGATTATGGTCGTCTGGTTATGCATCTATCTACATTGCTTACTTTTATCTCTGATGAATAAAGTCCTGTTGAAGTAGTACTTATGAGAGTTTGAGGCCAAATATCTTCTACTACGTAAATTTGATACGAGTTTACATCTTTTGAGAAGTAATGTATGGCGATACCTTACAGGAGAACAAGGGCAAGTCCGCTGTAATTCTAAAACATGATGGTAAAGAGTTACGGTGGGAAGTTGGGGAACGTTTGCTGCAGAAATTGGAATCTGAGGGTATCGTTAAACAAGTATTCCCATTGCACGGTATGTTTAGTCAATCAAGAAATTTTGTTTAAGTTTGGCATCAAATTAACGATTATGTGGTTCATAGATGAAACAAAGAGGAAGAAGCTCCTTCATAGCTGGGCACTAAACTGGCAGGACTTCACAAACCAACCGATAGATGACATTTACTCGTACTTCGGGACAAAGGTTAGTAATTGAGAGAAATTTCTTTTAGTAGTTTGCTTGCTAACAAGTGAACAGGGATTTTAATACTTTTTACTCTTTTACAGATCGCACTCTACTTTGCTTTCCTTGGAATGTACACACGGTGGTTACTCTTTCCAGCTGCCTTTGGCATTCTGTTGCAGATTACTGATTTTGGGTGAGTCTATCTATGACCTGACCTCCTAATCTTCTAATAGAATATTAACATCAATTCATGCATTGTGTGCAATAGTGTTCATTAGCGTGGCTTTGTGCTTTCGTAGGCCGTTTCGGTTGCTGGTACTTCCCATTTTCTTCATATGCATTATTCTATGGGCAATAATGTTCTCCCAGTTCTGGAAAAGGAAAAATTCTGCACTTTTAGCCAGGTATATTTATTATGGAATTGCTTTTCTGGGTCATTAGATGGTCCATTCAGCACAGATTTTTCAAATTTTAGTTTTTCTTCATTCCATATGCCTTTCTCTTTTCAATTCGGTTGGTTTCTCTGGCTTGGGTATATAGGTGGCAAATTACTTATCCAACTGGAGCTGATGCCGGATACAAACTATTGGGCATGGAGTGGGGTTCCTTGCAGTCACCCATCGAACTCATAAGAAAATGGGGGGACTGACAACACGAAAGAGAAAGAGATGTTCCAAAGAAATGAGTGGCTTGGACGACTCATGAGGTTCAGAAATGATGCTCTCGTTATCTTGAGTATTATATGCCTCCAGTTGCCATTTGAAGTGGCCTATGCTCATACTTACGAGATTATGGAATCTGATCTTATGAAGTAAGGCTACGAGTTACATTTGCTATGCTTGCTTTTCATATTTTCCAGATAGCTTTTCCATATTAGAAGTTTAGGCTCCATGAATAGAAGGATTTTTCAAACTGCATTTTGGTTACCTTCTAGAAAAACTTGATATAAACATATATTCTTTCTGTTATGTTGATTCGTTATGGATTTGTGGCATGAGGATGACAAGTTTATTAACTACGCCTTTTAGGTTTGGGTTGACAGCCATTTATCTTTTTGCCATTCAATATGTAACCCAAATTGGGGGTAAGATCTCGGTTAGGCTCATCAAGCATGAAAACAATGAAAACACGGAAAAAAGAGCAGACAGCTTGGTCTACAAGGTACTCAGCAGAAATTGATACTTGCCTTGGGAACTTTTTCTCCGTTCACAGACATTTTGATGCAGTTGACAGGTTTAATTTCCTTGCAGGTTTTTGGTCTATATTTTATGCAATCATATATAGGTATTTTCTACCATGCCCTCTTGCACCGTAGCTTTTTGACTCTCCGCCAAGTCTTGATTCAGCGCCTCCTTGTGTCTGAGGTGATTTACATTGATAACATTTGGGGTTATTTATTCTTGACTACTTCTTGGGTTAATGTGCTTGAACTCTGCAACATTTGCCAGGTCCTGGAAAACCTGCTGGAGAACTCTTTGCCTTATCTTAAATATAGTTTATAAGAAATATAGACTCCGGTGAGCTTCTATTTGACTATCACATCTAAGGCCTCTTACATTATGTGTTATACCTAGTTGGTTACCTGATCATCAGCTTATGCACATGTAAATTTTTTTAAACTTTTCTCGTATGTAGAAGGAAGAGAAAACATGAAAAGGGATCATCAACTGGGAAGATACAGTTTACATCCAGGGTAGAGAAAGAGTACTTGAAACCTTCCTATTCTGCAAGCATCGGCGACGAGCTTGAAGATGGACTCTTCGATGGTAATGCGTCAAATATATACAAGTAGGAAATAATATTTATGGTTGACTGAAAATAGTATATTGCATAGAATATTTTATCTTACTTCTTATATTCCTAAGAACGTACTTCCTATTTGTAGCATTACCAAAAGGAAAAAGAGAGAGAGTTCATGTAACTAGGGCAAAAAAAAAAAAAAGTTGTCATTGGGTTAGCAACTTGGAGTGTACTGACTCCTGCTCGACACAAGTTTCGTGATATGTTATACTTGATATAGTGCACGAGCAACTGTGGGTCTCAACTATATGTATAGTTTTGTGACGAGACTTTCAAATTCGCCTGCAGATTTTTTGGAGTTGGCATTGCAGTTTGGACTTATCATGATGTTTGCATGTGCATTTCCCCTCACGTTTGTCTTTGCTTTTCTGGTATAGTGACCATAATGGTTCTTTTTGTTGATACGCTTGGTTCTTAGTTAAGTGATGTACATGCTGAAATTCCACTCTTTTTCAGAACAACATCACTGAAATCAGAACAGATGCCGTAAAGCTGCTTACCATGTTTAAAAGGCCTGTTCCTCGTGCTGCCGCAACAATAGGAGCTTGGCTGAACATTTTTCAGGTAATGTAACAAGATGAGACATGGTACAACCTACACGTCCTTTGTCCAAAAAGTTATAGTTTGGATGAAGGAACTAAATACGTCATATCTACGTTATCCATGTTTACTTCATTCTTAACATCTCCCTAATGCAAGGATTTTATCCGAATTTCAGTTTCTTATAGTGATGTCTATATGCACCAACTGTGCGCTTTTGGCGTGGTTATACGACCGGGAGGGTAAATGGAAAATAGAGCCTGGACTTGCAGCAATCCTTGTCATGGAACATGTCCTCCTTCTGATAAAGTTTGGATTTTCGCGCTTTGTTCCCGAGGTGATTTATCTTCTCTCCTCTTGAGAGAGACGTTTTTTCTTTGTTAGCCAAACCCACTTTTCTTCTTATTAGTAAAGCATAAAACGGTGAACTACAAAATGCAAGTTGTCACTTTATGCCAGATTTAACCTAGTTTACTTGCAGGAACCGGCTTGGGTGAGAGCAAACCGTGTGAAAAACGCGACACAGGCTCATGACATGTGCTCTAAACAGCTTTTGCGAACCATTTCTGGAGGAGAAAGAACGTTTGGTGAGGTAAAGAAGTCTGAGTCACAGGATTAGAAGTAGAATCGTCTCATCATTTTAGCGAGAATCATATGTTGTAATTATTGCTTATATAAAAGTTTTGACTCGCCGTGGCCTGTTGTATTAGTAAATAAAATTTTTGTTGTACTAATTATTTTGTTTCCATTAAAATTTTGTAAAATTGTAAGGGCTTGTACAAATTCCAGTCTGGTGGTTAAGTGCCTTGGATCTCAGCAAATGAAGAAAACAATATTGTAAAATCTATTAAAAAAAAAAAAGAAGAAGAAGAAGAAGCTAATATAGACCAAGAAATTTGAATATTATGAATAAACGACCTAGGTGGTTATATGATACAAGAAAATAATTCAATACAAATTATAGCTAGAAATTGATATAACTGCACATGAACGTGAAGAGGATATCAGTTTTATATACAGCACTCCGGGCAGAGCCCTTTGATTTCTTCCATATGGATGCTCTTCTTCTGTACAAATCTTGCGACTTTCAACCAAACCAATGCAAAGAACGAAAGAATTTCATCAACTTTCCGATTGATATTTACATTCTGTTAGCCTTGTAAAAGCGAATTTACACGCCACGAGTGGCTTGTCATTAGCCGTGGGAGCTTCCGAAGCGAGCACTGACTTGGCGGGCATATGCAAACAACAGCCTTTGCCCATCTCTGGATCTCGGATTTCAGCTTGTTTGAGTCCATTTGCTCTAGAGTTTTCCCTGATTCCATGGATATTTGCTTGCAAGAGAAGAAACGGCTGAACTTCACGCTCTTTGCTCTTGTACCACCCTTGACGGCTTCGCCGTGGTTTAGAGAGAGAGTTTTCTTGACAGACATGGTTTCTGTAGTCCTCTTGGCCTTCGTTTTGGCCAAGCAAACTTTCAAAGATGTTTTATTTTGTTGCCAACAATACGTATTAGTATGAATATATAGGGATTAGGAATTAAAACAAGGCAAGTAACTTGTGTAGTTGTATTCCAATACGTGTGGCAGCCGTTGACTTTTTGACTTTTTCAATATTCCTCGTGCTAAAAGGACACTTATTTTTTGGTCACAAAATTTGTTCTCGAGGAATTTAGAGAATTGTTCAATGAAAGAAATTCTAGAAATAGACGCATCTAAATCAAAACGGTGTGTTTGGTATGTAGTTAGGTAGTTTCTCTTTTTTTATTATTATTTATTTTTTGTCCTTTTTTATACCTTTATAATCTCAATTGTTTGTTTGGTTATATGTCAAAGGAATATTTGATAAACACTTTTGACACAATTACCGCGTTTTTTGTGCAAAGAATATTGCTGGGAAAACTCAAAAACTTGGAACTTTTTTCATGGGGAAAAGTATAATATTTGTATAGGGAAATATAAATAATAGGAGTTCCTTTTTCCTCTAATCATAGCCAATAGCTTCCTTCTATTTTTGGAAATGAAAAGGATAGTAATTATCTGTCCATTGTTTAGGTTTGAGAGGTTTCTTGGACTTCAAAAAAACTTGGTGTGTAAGTCATTAAGTTTGAATCGGTACTCTAACCAAATGAAAATAATAAGTCAAAAACGAAATCCAAACTCCAAACAAAGGGGGGAAAAATAAGGACAAAAAAAGACAAACAAACAAAACAGATATTTCGAAGGATATACTTTTTTCCTGAATGGGAAGCACGTTTGTAACTTCGTCTTTAATGCATCTACTTTCTTTTTTTTCTTTTTTTTTTTCTCTTTTTCAAATGTTAAAAAGACAATAAGTAAACAATTTGGCAGAGATGTTATTGGTCATATGATTGTATCTTAGATTGAATCTTGGCTAGGCCTTGAGGCTTCTTATCATGCTAAATAGTTTAGGTCATTTTCGACTCTCTAAAAAATCCCACTCCAACTTGAAGCGTACTTCGTGATGTTTTTCGAGCGATGGCAATGTGTCCAACAAAAGATTTGGATGAAGAAGCTGCTGCTCATCTCCCATCCAGCTGAATCTCTCAATCCGTGCATCTTTTAAGTAATGATGCCAACATTTCATGGTCGAAGAAACACAGCACGACGGGCATTCTCCGTCCCATAGCTTCTCACAAAGAACCTACATAACAAAACAAGAACGATTTTTCATGAAAAAGGGAGACGAGAATGCTAGTAACTGTCGCTTTTCGCCGGTCCAAAGCTTTCCAAAATTCCAAACTTCTACCATTTGTAACAGGTATCAGTTGAAATCAAGAAAGAAAAGCAACTTCAATGCAAAAATCACATACAAAGGTTATCAAATACTTAAGACTACAAAACCTAATTGAAAACTAGAAAGTACCTGAATGAAAAAACTTAAACCGAAATCTTTTTTTTTTTTTTTTTTTTGTGGTTTTATTTAAACCATACATTAAATGGAGGAAAATTAATAAAATATGCACTACATCCATCAAAACAAAATAAGAATAAGCTACAGTATTGCTCTACGACCACAAGCACAGCACAAATACGACGCTCAGGGATAAATTACAATTCATCCACACAATGACATCAGACATGCCAACAATTATTTGTTGCCATTTGCTAACAAAAATACTGAAAAAAAGAAAGAAAGAAAGAAAAGAAATTATAACCACACCTTTATGCAATCTTTGTTGACCATCGAATTTGAGGGAATGGATAATATCTTTGGATGACAACTCCAGAACATGCCATCTATTAGTGCTGCACAATCTACTGATGCTCTATTTGAAAGGGAAGTTAACTTTAGATGATCGATTTCGACTAATGGAGGTATTTCTTCTTCTCCTAACTCTTCAAGATCAAAATTAATCTGTAACACACATACCAGTTATACGTCAGTGGGGAAACACAAAAGAAAAACAAAAACAAAAAATAAAAATAAAAATAAAAGTTGGAAGAAACTGCAAGGAGTGGAAATTACTGGCCATACCTCGATCTTATGGAACTTTAGAGTAAGAAATTTTCTCTGAGATAAACGTCCAAGAAATTCCCTCAACTGAGAGAACCAAGAACTATCTGCAACTCTATCACTCACTATATAATAAATTTTCAGTAGACATGAAATGTTCTCTAAAAATAAGGCAGGCATATGATAAGCTGTGAATTCAAATGACGATAAGATCGGAGCATCAACTTGAATCCTCTCGAACTCGGTACATCCAAGTAAAAGTCGGAGACTCCTGAGCCGTTGTGATGAAATCTCAACCTTTCGCAACATGTCGCAGTTGAATATATCAAGAACTTCAAGAAGGGGAAAGCTAGAAAGATACAAATGCAACAAGTCATCGGTGATGCCGTAACTACCTAAATGTAGTTCTTTCAAATCGTGACATGAAGTAAAATTGATGCTACAAGGCTGAAGTTGTCGAGGATCAAAAGACAAGTGTTTAAGATTCGGTGCATCAATATTAACACTCTGAAGGTCTCGCATAAATCCAGTACTAATAATACGAAGTTTCTCAAGCTTATCAAGTTTCGAAATCTCGATAGTTTTGAGTCCACAAATATTCATAAGACAAAGATCGTTGAGATTAGGACAGAGACGGACAATATTCTGAATAACATTTTCACTTAACCGAACCCACGCCAGTGATAGCTTTTGAAGACGACCCAACTTGAAAGAACCACTTATTGATCTGGCCACAAATGCCGTTTCGGTGTAGGTAACATCTTCATTTGCATCACAGACCAAAATGGACAATTCCCGAACACCGCTGTCCAGAGCTAATGACACCCACTGATCAACCAATGAAAAATAGTTGGCATCAAAATGAGGCAGCTCTAGAAACAATCTCTCCATGGACAACTTGTAGCTAGCGAATTTCCGCAAGGACTTGTCCACAACCTTTACCAATTTCCGAGTCTTCTCCTCATACGCTAGTGTCAAGTCGGGACTGTTTTGTATGTAAACGTTTTGATCAAAGTCAAATATTGGGAAGGTGTCCCAAATAAATCTCCATCGTTTAGACAACACGCAAGTTTGGTTCGCATCTTTTCTGGGGAGAAAGGATAGTATACGATGCAACACAAAATCAGGTGTGTCGGAGATTCTATCCATCACTGGGATTTCACGGTTTATCACAAATATTTAAGTTATATTTGCGTGAATGAATTTACTCTGTTCAGATGCGAATAAGAAAAAGCTATATAGAAAAACACTCTGAATAAATACCTTAAATTGGATTTCTCCTTTTATGTCGATTTCACTTCCTCTGCTGCCCCTTCCATAGTTGACGAGGCCAAGTATCCTGAGTACACAAGGATTCGGTTTCCGAATTCTATCGGTCCTAGGACAAGTCAAGCCCGCAACTGCTTTCCTATTCCGAATTCAAACGTTATAAGTGTTTGAAATTTGAAGTCACCCTTTTGTCCTCCCATGACAATTCACCAAAAAAGTACAGAAGAGACGGGTACAATTTTTTATTTGAGTTTATTTACATTATTAAAAAAAGAAAAACGATTTAAAAAAAAAAAAACACTATTTTTGGAACTTGAAATAATGGTAAAGATTACTGTACAATTTTTATTCCCATGTAACCATATAATCTTGAGAATGCGTTAAAGATTAATATTTGGATCACTATTTTAATATAATCCAAATCCACTTTTTTTTTTTTTTTTTTTTGTACGTCGGTCCACTTCCTCTACCCTTTTACAGTTCTCTTCCTTCACACGAGTCATATATCCTAAGTTGACCAGGATTCTTATCCTAGAGATAGAGTTAATGGTTATTGAAATTATGCTTTTGTCCTAAACCGACTGAGAGTTAACCTGTTATGGGTTGCGAGATGGGGATGGACTTAGGGATCCCGTCCCTATTTACATTTTCTCATTCCGTTTGATTATATATTACTATATTTTGTAATATGCATTTTAAAGTATTGAAATTTATTAACGTATTTGATATAGAAAAAAAGTGAAAATTATGATTTTTCATTTATATTAACTTGATGTCATATACATATATATTTATTATTTTACTTTTATTTTTTATATGACAAAAATAATTTCTTGATAAGTAGAGTCCTGTGTAAGTATCTTGAACCTACAACAAGAAATCTTGCTCCATCCTTGTCAACTTAAACGGGATAATAGATAGAATATAGGGGAGTGTTTTTATTAACTAAACGAGTTGACAAGAAGATCACATCGTTCCTAACCGTCCTATTATCATCTCTAAATAGAATGGGGTGTGGGCTATTTTTGGATGACATTCCAAGCACGTCTCATGTCCAACATCCTAACTCTTCTGAGATCTCGTCTCGAGTGGTGTGACACGTCTGATAGTGTCGAAAGTTTCTTGTTAGACAGTTATGTTGGGCTGCACATGGTCGTTAAATGAGTTTGGAATTTTGTGATGGTCAATCTAATGAGTTATGCGATAAAGGGAATTTTGAGACACCACATTGTTCAGAAAACACCACAACAAAGCAAAGTGACAGACCGTATAAAATTCCCTCGTGGAGAAAACACGTTGCATGCTCTTTAATGCAAGGCGTTAAAAGGACTTCCAAGATGAGGCTGTTAATTATGCCCGTTACTTAGTGAATAGGTTTACACAGGCTATTCTTATTTCACTTTCAATTCTTTTTTACATAGATTTGTATAATTGAGTTGAAAACTCTGATTAAGGTGTAGTCTGGGCTTCTGCTAATTATTTTGGATTAAAAGTTTTAGGTTGTCCCACATATGCCTCTGTGAATGATAATAACATAAGCTTGAACTAAAGATAATAAAATTTATGTTTTTAAGAAACGCTATATATATACCTTATCATAAACTTTAAAAAAATAAAATAAAACATAGAATAGAGGACACTGAATTGATATTTAATATTATGAATAATCTAGCTACTTCTTATCATTCTAAATAATTTAGGTCATTTTCTAACTTTCAAAAACCCCATTCCAACTTGAAGCGTACTAACTGTAGTTTTTCAAGCGATAACAATGTGTCCAACAAAATATTTGGATGAAGAAGCTGCTCGTTTCCTATCATTCCGAATCTCTCAATGTGTACATCTTTTAAATGATGACGCCAACATTTTAAATTTGAAAATTCACAGCACGACTGGCATTTTTTGTCCAATAGCTTCTCGCAAAGAACCTATACATAGCCAAATAAGAAAGAATCGTTCAAGAAACAAAGAGACAAGAATGAAAATAACTGTCACTTTCTAATCACTCCAAAGCTTTCCCAAATTCCCTCTTCTGCGATTTGTAATATGTATATATCAATTGAAAATCGAGAAAGTAAGCAACATTAATTCAAAAAAAAAAAAAAAATACAAAGGTCTATCACATTGTAGACTAGAAAGTTCCTGAATTTAAAAAACCTATCCGAAATCCTAACTTTTTTGGTTCCCATAAACCATACGTTAAATGTAAGAAAATTTTAAAATATTGAAGCTAAAGTATTTGCTCTTCGACCATAAACACAGCAGCAAAAAAAAAAAAAAAAAAGGTTATAACCATACCTTAACGCATTTTTTTCCGAACATCGAATCTAAGGGAATGGATAAGATCTTTGGATGACAACTCCAAAGCAGGCCATCTATTAGAGCTGCACAATCTATTGATATTTTTATATCTGACGAAATTAACTTTAGATGATCAATTTTGACCAACGGTGGCATTTCTTTTTTTCCTACCTCTTCATGATCAAAATAAACCTGCAACCCACAAACCGGAAATGTGTAAACGGGGAAACAAACAAAACATAATAAAAAAAAAAAAATTATAGGAAAATGCACTAGAATGAGTTGATATTTGAATGTAGTGACAAACTTGCGTTACTGGTCATACCTTGCACCGATAGAATCTTAGAGTGAGAAAGTTTCTCCTCCGAGATGAACGTCCAAGAAATTCCCTCAACTGATAGAACCAAGAACTATCTGCAACTCGATGTTCTGCAACATATGTAATTTTCATGGGACATGGAACATTCTCTGGAAATAAGACAGGCATATCAAAAGCCGTGTATTCGAATGATGATAAGCTCGGAGCATCAACTCGAATCCTCTCGGTCTTGGTCCATCCGAAAACAAGTCGAAGACTCCTAAGCTGTTGTGCAGAAATCTCAACCTTTCGCAACATGCGGCAGTTAGCAATTTCAAGAACTTGAAGGAGGGGGAATCTAGAAAGATGCGAATGCAACACGTCATCGGTGATGTTGCAACTACTTAAACGCAGTTCTTTCAGATCGTGGCAGGAAGTTAAATTGACGCTACATTGCAGACAACGTTGAACGTCGAAAGAGAAGTATTTAAGATTTGGTGCATCAATATTAACTCTCTCAAGGTCTCGCAGAAATCCGGTACAAATAATAGTAACCCTCTCAAGTTTATTAAGTTTGGAAATCTCGAGAGTTTTGAGTCCACTAAATTGCTCAAGATAAAGAGTGCTGAGGTTGGGACAATGGCGGACAATGTGTCGGATAATGTTTTCGCTAATCGGAATCTGAAGCAGTGATAGCTTCTGAAGACGACCTAACTCGGAAGAAACACCAATTGATTTGGCCAAAAATGCCGGTTCAGGAAGAGCGTAGGTACCGTCATTAACAGTTCGAAAATCTTTACGGACCAACAGTGACATCTCCCGAACACCGCTATCCAGAGCTAATGCTAGCCATTGATCAACCATTGAAGCATGGTTGCCATCAATAAGAGGCATGTTTAGATGCAATCTCTCCATTGACAAATTGTAGCTAGCAAATTTCTGCAAGGACTTGTCCACAACATTCATGAATTCCCGAGTCTTCTCCATAAATTTTGCTGACGAGCCGATAGGGTCTTCTACATAAATATGCTGATCAAAGTCAAATATAGGGAAAGTGTCCCAAATAAATCTCCATCGTTTAGACAAAACGCAGGTTTGGTTTGCAGCTTTTCTGGGGAGAAAAGACAACATACGATGCAATATAAAATCAGGTAGGTCGGAGATTTTATCTCTCTCGTTGATTTCAGTTCTACCCTCCATTCCTAGCCAAAAAAAAAAGACAATCACTGATCATAGATATATACGCACACATATATCAAAATAAATCACCAAATCATTCAGAAAAAGGGGAAAAAAAATCAAAATATGCATGTACTGAACTTACCCCAGTAGTCTAGTCGAGATCTCTAAACACTCATGTAGTTGAGAATTGTAAACACTGGGGCTTTAATCAGAACTCTGTTGTTGTGAACTATAACACTCTGGATAGTTGCTTTACACTTTCAGACTTTCTCTGCCCCTTTTATAGTTTACGTGCCTAAGAGAACAAAGATTATCCGTTAGAGAGAGAGAGAGAGAACAAGGATTAGTTTTAAAAAATCGTTTTATTAAAATTTAAAATGACTCTTTTGTCCTCCTTTACCTATATATATATATATATATATATATATATCCCCCCGAAATATTTAGCTATATATTTCCCACTTTCGTTTTTTGAGAATTATTTTTTTTATTTTTTATTTTCGTTTTTGGCTTTTTGCTTTTGGCACGAATGGTCTCCCTAGTAATTATAGGAAGTTTGTCATCACCCCAATATAAATACTCTCCACACTCCCTTTTTCAAAATCATCAATTAATTTTATAGGGATGAAGAAGAAAATATAATTTTTATATAAATAATCAAAATAAACAACAGATTTAAAAATTACAATAAATAATACCTTTCAAATTTGGTTAACTAGTTTGTTATTTTTTTATGTTGTTAGAAAAACAAAAAAACAATATTTTGTTAGTTAGTTCTAGAAAGTTGGGTAACTTACTTGTTTTGAAGATATAGCTAGCTGCTTGTTTTGGAAGTTTACTTTGGAAGTTGACGTGACAGAGTGAATTTGACTTGATCTACATAATCTACACATTGGCATTTGTTATTTTGGTAAAAATCAAGTATGATTACGTGCATTGAATCGGAGATTTTTTTGGGATTTTATTTAAAAAGAAATTTCTAATTTGAGTAGGTTTTATTTTTCTATTTAAATTAGAAATTCAAACTTTCTCAAAAAGAGAAGAATCTTGCATTTGAAATCTGAAAGGTTGGAAGATTTTATTTTGGAGTATCTTGAAGGTTTTTCGTGATTAATCAGCGGCTATTATGAAGGAAATTTCCATATTTGAATTTCAGAGTATTTCTGGAAGTGTTGCAACAGATCAGGAAACTCTTTGAAATTTAAATTATTTTTTTCAATCCTAGATTTTGTGAATATTGTGTGGCTGCTTATTTATAGTTTCAAAAACAAATTGTGGAGTACAAGCATAAAGAGAGTTTTACAACATATTTTGAGACTTAGTCTTTTGACGTGATTTTCGTTATTCGGGAGAAGAATTTGGAGTCTTCGGGAGGAGACGGTATCGTTCTTCAGGAGAGGAACTTGAAGCTTTTGGGAGAAGTCATTTTCAGGTAAAGGGAATTCAACGTCAAGAGGAGTTATGCTCGCCAAACACCAACCGGCGGCAATAAAAAGAGGGATTCTTTAAGTTGTTTAAGTCGAGTGTACTTGTAATCATTTTGATATTAGTAGAGTGTTTAATAGCTGGACGTAACCTTAAGGAGTAGGCGTGACCGAACCTTGTAAAAATTATCTATATTCTTTATTTTATTACACTTTTAGTAATTTAATTTAATTGGTAATTTAATTACACTTGATAATTGATTAAAACGGATCTAATATAGTTCCCAAATTTTTTTTTCTTACAGCTTTTTCTTCATTACGTGACCGAGTTTTCATATTATTTCGGATGTTGTTGGTCATCTCCTTCATTGAACGTTTTACCGTTGTTGTTTGTGGTTGATTTTTTTTTTTTTTTTTTTTTTCCTTTTTGTTTATAATAACAGTAGTTCTTACACCATTTTGTTTTGTTTTTATTTGGTGTTTGGCTTTGTTTTTATGTCTATCAATTTGTTTCTTGGCCTTTTTTTAATTTTTTTTTTATGATCTAGGTGCTATGTGCTTTTCGATATCGATCAATTGAATAATTCCACCAAATGTAAAGGATTTGTAAAAGAGCTCTATGTGCGCTTAATTTTTAGTGTATGTCTTTAAATATCTGTTTGTGCAGTTTGATACATGTTATGTTTTCTTGAGCGTTTCAAAAATTGGTTGAATATTTAGTACCACATTTTTAAAATAAAAATTTACCACAAATTTTAAAAAAATTATTACCACGTTTTTAGTTTACGTTTACTCGTAATGCCTTTTTTAAAAAATTTGACTCGCAAATTTAGAAAACTGTAATGTTCAACTATTCTACTGTAAACCCAACCACCGAATGCTGTTTTATTTATTTCCAAAAAATAAAATAGAAAACATTACACACATTTATTTCTTAATTTTTATGATAGTCTAGATATTAATCTAAAATTATATATTTTTTTAACTTGAAGATGGAGTTTCGAACACTATACTTTTTAGTGAAGTCAGATATGAAATTAATGTTAGATTGTCTGTAATCACTTTCAAAGTTATATCATTAGTCTTTGATTTTTAAGAGTGATTTTACTCACACACCCCTTCTTGAGGGGGAAAAAGAAAGTTAAACATAATTATAGTTAATATTTTTTTAAAAAAAAATATTAATCTAATATCATGGACCAAAACTATTAAAATCGATAATTTAATGATCAATTATTAAAATTAAAAGTTTAGGAACCAGAGTAATGGAAATTACATAGTGCAAGGATTAAACCAATAAATTACCCTTAAAATTAGGGGTAATATTCTTGATTCGATTCCCGCGTTCTCGTAGTTTTGTCCCACTAATAGTATCATGACACGTCACTTAAAAATGTATATTTAATTATAATATCATATCATGTATCAAGTAAAAAAAATCAAGTTAATTAAATACATGTCGTGCTATTATTAAAAAGACATAAAATGAGACACAAATAAGAAAACATATGCCCAAATCCAGTGTTCTTAATTTTTTGATAACTAAATGTAGTGTTCTTAATGCCAAATGATAAGATCATCTGGGGAGGAAAGTGTCAAATAAACAATATTACATAGCTTTAAGTGGCCAATAAAATAATTAGTGGGTTAAAATTGCCAAACAACAACAGTTTAGGGCCATTAGTGACGATGAAGTAGTATTATTATTATGAGTAATTAGCCTAAATGGTCTTTGAATTTTTAAGATGTGACACTTTATCCCTATTCTTTTTTTTTTTCCATGCTGATCCTAAATTCTTTAAAAATGTGATGGTTTGGTCCTTTTCGTCCACATCTATTAAATTTCTAATGAAATCTTACTGAAATGATTAATTTTATACTAAAATGACTAAAATACCCTCATCTCCCTCTCTCACAGGTCGACCCCCCAATCTCGAATGGGCTGCCTCCTGTACGACCTCTCTTGGTTTCACTACCCCTCTCCTATCGCCGTTTGCCCCCCACCCCATGATTAGGTCCCTCCCCCTCTCGTCTCCGTTCGCCCCCCCACCTCACGACTAGATCCCCCTACAACGGTTTGCCCCCCGCGATCTAGGTCCCCCTCTCTCGTCGCTGTTCGCCCCTACCCTGCGACTGGGTTCCCTTTCCAACCTCCGTTCCCCCACCCCCCCAATTTGCGATCTGGGTTTTTGGGCCCCTCTCCCCATTGCGACGTTGATATCCCCCCGTCCCTCTCTCCTTCCGATTTGGTTCGCCCCCCCCCCCCCCCCCCCCCCCCCCAACACCTTTTCGCGATCTGCGTGTTGGCTAGATTTGGGTTGGCTCCCCCCTGCTGCCTTCACCGAACTCCGTCGCAAATCCTCCCCCCCCCCCCCCCCCCCCCCGAACTGGGTTTTCATAAGAAAATAAAGAGAGAGAGAAATGAAAGGAAACTTTTTAATGATTTTTTTAAAAAAAATCATTATTAAATTAATTACTGTTAGATTATTAAAATATCCTCATAAATTAACGGATTTAGATGAAAATGAGTCAAAAATATGAGTTTTGGGTCATATCGGTGAAAAAAAAAAAAAGGGATAAAATTATCATATTTAAAAAAATTTAACGAGTATTTAACTCAGTTACTCTACTATTATTATTATTATTATTATTATTATTTTCCTTTTTTATTATTATTTTTATTTTATTTTTGCATTTCTCTTCTCTTTGCTCTCTCTCTCTCTGAAGAAAACCCCTTCTCTCACAGCACAGAAATACCCAAAAAAAGAAGAAGAAGAAGGAAAAAAAAAAAAAGTTACGGTTTGATCCAAACACAAGAGGGCTTTCTCTCTTTGTTCAGCACACCATCTCATCTCTTCGGCTCCGTACTCCGCGAAAACGCTTGAACATAGTACTGGGCTAAAAGTTTTAGTTTGGGAGATCAGAAAATCCAACCAAATAGACCGAGAAACTGGGAAAAAAAAAAAAAAAAATCGGGTTTTCAACAAAAAAACGAGAACCAGATCTTCTTCGCCTCCCGTGAAACCCATCTAAGGTCATTCTCTTATTTCCCAGATTTTTTTTGGCCTCATCTTCCTTGCGAGATCGAATATTAAACTGTATCACTTTTTCGTGGGTATTTTTCTCCCTTTTTTCAGGTCTGAAGGAGTATATGCATTTGCCAGAGGAAGCCCAGGGGCGTTGGCAAAAGTGGGAGATTTTTTTTTTATAATCTTTTTGGGGGAAGTGAGGAGGAGTGGCTGAGAATGGTTGGTTGACATTGGACTTTTTTCTCTTGGTTGGTTGAATCGGAGTTCGATTGGGTTTCAGGGGTTTCTTTCAGATGGGAAGCTCCGGCGAGACCAGTAACAAGGGCATTGACGCGTCGGTGGGTGGCTTGGTTTGGGTCCGCCGCAGAAACGGGTCGTGGTGGCCGGGCCGGATTCTGGGTCTCGATGAGTTGTCCGAGAGTTGTCTGGTTTCGCCGAGATCGGGCACTCCCGTCAAGCTTCTGGGTCGCGAGGACGCAAGCGTGTGAGTATTCTGTTTTTCTTTATTTATTTTCTGGGTTCGATAATATGCTATTGTGAAAGATTTATTTTTTTATTGAAGAAAAATTTTTGTCGTTGGCAAGTTTGATGGTGTTTCGTTAAAAATTTTCTGGGTTTGATTGATGGACTGCTAATTAATCTTTCTTGGGATTTTTCCAATCCATCCATATTGAACTGGGATTTAGTTGCTTATTGGTGCTATTAGCTTGGTCATTTTTGCAATGGTGACCTAAAGATTTGTAAAGATGCTATCTTTGTGTGCTTATGTTTGGATGGTGGCTCGAGAAATTGTTCCTTTGACATTTTGTGACAACTTTTGTTTTTGTTTTGCGAATAACAAGTTTTGTTATTGCAATGTCTATGTGCCTATTCTTCCTTCACAAATTTTGTTAATGTAAGTTCATGTTCTATCTGGATAGTTTTTGCTAGCTTTAGTGAAACTAAATTTTCACGACTTTTTCTTTTAGGAAATTATCTGGATGGGTTTGAAAAAGTACCATCCTGGTTGGTGGATTTTTGTTTTTTTAGTTTGGTTGTTTATGACATAATCAGATGATACACTACTAGAAGGCATTCCCTATCCGAGAAACCTCCTTTTGTTTGTTTGGTTGTCAAAGTTAGCACGAAAACTATGTTAAGTTTTTATTTTAGTTTGAGGGTCTGACTTAGCAGTCTTAGGGATTATATTTGTGATTTTGATTTGTTCCTGCTCCTTTTTTAGTGCGTGGTGAATTTTTTTTTTTGTATGCTCATGAAAATGTCTTCTGAACCTTTCAAACGTTTATTCTTGTGATGGGTTCATTAGCTTTGTATTGGCTTATATAAAGAATGATGATTTTGTTATTCTTGTTTTTACAGAGATTGGTATAATCTTGAAAAGTCGAAGAGGGTGAAAGCATTTCGATGTGGAGAGTATGATGACTGCATTGAAAAAGCAAAAGCTTCTGCAGCTAATTCAAGTAAGAAGGCAGTAAAATATGCAAGGAGAGAAGATGCTATTCTCCATGCTCTTGAGATTGAGAATGCTCGACTTGGGAAAGATCATATGGACTTCAGCACTAGAATGAATAATTTGGGTGGTGAGAATGGTAATTCAACCAGAGAATCTCCTTCCATCTCTCATTCTGGCAACGAAAATGGTGATATGGATGATGATGTGAGTGACTCTGAAGAGAATTCAGATTCGGCACCAGAATTATCTCAGTCTGGTATATCTTTTGAAGAGCCAAATCATGTTAGTTCTTCTAAAGTGCAATCTTTGCAGGGAAGAAGGAGAACCCCGAATGATTCCGAGGACGATGGAACAGAAGGAGTTAAGCGAATGAGAGGGCTTGAGGACCTTGGAGTTGGTGTATCATCAAAAAGAAAGATTCAGGTTGGAGGGCTGCTTGAGCTAGTTCAACAAGATAATGCTTCACTCTCTGATTCAAACAACGGGAACTGTGTGTCTAATGGAACTACTGTTCATGGGAACAGAGTTAGCTCGTCCTTGAAGAGAAAGAGAACTCAAGTGACCAACGTTCATGAGTTTTTGAAAAAGAAAAAACCGTCGGCGTCCACTGACCAAGGTTTTAGAGAGTACAACTATGGTTTCTGTTCCTGTCATTTGCGATCAACTTCCAAATTCTTGTGGTTCGCCTCTTGGGGGATTATCAGATGGAAAGGTTTCCGTGTTAGAATCTACTGAACCAAAGAGGGGTGTATCTGTGGTAGTCAACAATAACTCGGAAGACATTAATGGAGTTTCATGCGAGAATGAGCCCTCTTTGAATGCTTCTGAACCAGCTTGTGATACTTCTCATATTAACAAGACGAAAGAAAGTGACACTTCCAGCGTATCTGGATTTGCGGAGAATGACTCTTCTGATAGGTTGTTTGACGTTCCATTCATTGGAGAGGAAAAGCAAGCTGCAGGTACACTTGATGTAGATCTACATACCTTTGGCGTTTTTAATTTTGTGCCTGTTCCACATAATATTAGTCATTTTTGTTGACGTCTTTGAGATGGCATGCCCCCACACACACACACAGAGTCAAAGACATGTTTACTAGGTTCCTGAACCTGGTGTTTTTTTTTTCGGTCTCTGAAACCTGGTTTAACTTGTTTGCCCAAGATTTCTTCTGTTTCTGTACTTTTCTTTGTCTTTTTATTGTTATAGAAAACGGAATTGTATCTACCGACACGTTCAATGACATTTTCAGTTGTTTTAGCTTGTTGTTTGGATTAAATGTTAGGCGGTATACAGGTCATCCTGGACCTCCATCAGCTTCTCCTTTCCCTTTTTGCCTTTTGTTTGCAACTGCAGAGTCTTCCTTACGTACCTAATACGAGGCTTATTCTAGAATTTTGTGGCATTTCCATATGATACAGAAATTTTATCTATACTGGTCATCCTGCTGACCTCATCAGTTTCTCCTTTCCTTTTTTGCCTTTTGTTGCAATTGAAGAGTCTTCATTACGTAGCTAATCTGAGTCTTAGTCTAGAATTTTGTGGAATTTGTCTGATACAGATTTTTCATCCATTCAGGTGCTTCTCCCACATTTGTTAATGGTTCATCTGGGAAGCCTCAAGCTGGTGCGTTGAGAAGGCAATCTAGTCTAAATAGTCACGCAGAAGCTGTATCGTTGAGAAACGAGGGCAATAAACGAGACTGGTTCTACGAGTTCAGAAGCCATGCATACTGATATTGGGCAGAGCATAGAGAAAGGTACTTCAGAGTGGCAGTTAAAAGGCAAGAGGAATTCAAGGCAGATAAGCAAAACTAGAAAACAAGACTCGAGAAAATATGTGGACATGGATGACAAATCCAATGCTTATTTGACAGGTATAGAGCACCCGGATGGAATTTCACAGGGTTCCGATAAAAAATTATATTGCAATGGCATAAATGGATCCTCTGGTTCACATGACTGTGCTTTGCAAGTGAAGTCCGTGCCAGTTGACGAAGATCAAGGAGATGGGTCCCAGGGATGGAGCAAGCATCCCTCACAGAGGGAGCCTAACATTAGAGGGCCGAGTGCTGAGGTGAAACTTTTGCCCGATGGCTCGGTGCCACCTCAGAGGTTACTTCCTTATCGCCACTCCCGCTTTACGGTTCACTCCAGATATCGGATGTCAGATTTCCCCATCAGAAATCTTTCTTCCGATGCTTCATTATATGAGGTTAAGATTGAGGTGAAAGCCAACTATAGGCCACCCCATGTTCCGTTGGTTTCCCTCATGAGTAAGTTGAATGGTAAAGCAATAGTTGGTCACCCTCTCACAGTGGAGGCTTTGGAGGACGGCTGTTGTGATAGTCTGTTAAGCACGGTGGAAGGTGAATTGGAAGATGCTCACATGGGTTATGTCAAGCAGAAAAAAGCAAGGGGAAGAATCCCAAAGCATTTGCCGTTGCAACCACGAAATTCACCGGGCAAATCATCAAAAACAAAGAAATCTGGGATATTGCCAAAGAAGATCAGGAAACTGTCATCACTGACTGGTAACAAGAAATCAGAGGAGAGGAAATCAGCAGTCGAGAAACCAAAGGGTCCGGTAATAGCTTGTGTTCCGCTTAAATTAGTATTTAGCAGGATTAATGAAGCAGTCAATGGCTCGGCACGACAAACGCACCGTGTTTAACATCAGCCGTTCTTGTCTTGAGACGATGTTGTAGTAGCTCATTATACGATTTCGGTTCTTTGGCATTGGTGGGATTTTTCATTCCATAATGGAGTCCTTCATATATTGTTCAACCGTGTTTGGTTGGCACTCAGGAACTCACCACGCATTATGTACCCTTTCCAATTTGTACAATGTCCTCGGCGTTTCGTCATTGTAGAAAGAAACCGGTAGTAGTTTTACAATCGATGGAGGCTGGTTTTTGGCTCTGTATATACTGTAACATTACATTAGGCGAAGATATAAAGATGGTGATCTGATCTAGTATTAGGTTTTGACGGCCTGGTATTAGGTTTCTTTCCATTTTTTTTTTTTTTTTTTTTTTCAGTTTATGAATTTAGTTCTGGAAGTTTAATAACTTCATTCCCCACCGGACTGTCCAAATCGAATATGGGACATTATTAATTTATTCCGAGGAAATTTTCAGGATTATTATTATTATTATTATTATTATTTTCTAGCTTTGCTTTTGTATGTCCTTGACTCTATCACGTATGCATAACACGCTAATAATATGAGACGTGCCGAAACATGACGATGATGTCGAAATAAAATACTGAATTTTGTGCAAGTGAGAATCATATTGTTAGTTTTCATCCTGAAAAAAAAAAAAAAAAAAGAATTAAGGGATTACAATTTAATCTATTTGGTTATTAATTTTGTGTTGTTATATTTATGATGCGTTCGGATGTCTTATTGTATTTGGTATATTCTTAATCTCGATGGTTCAATGATTGAATTTTGGTTTTACTTTAATCTCTTGGCTTTCAGAAATAAAACAGAACAATATGGGATGAAATGAACATGAAAATGAGTTCTATCGTTCCTTAGAGGATAACTTTTGGTGAAGGACCACTTCTAGTCCAGCCGGTTCTCATATCATATGCACTTCATACTTGACAAATATCTTCATGCACTGACTAAATTAGTCAAATAATTATCCACATTCTTAGGAAAAAAGCAATAATTAAGAAAATAAATATCAAATCTGCATCTAAGGCTTAAAAGTTGAAAGAAAACTAGGGAGAAAGAGCGTAATAATGTTTTTGAAGAGTCATTAAAATTTTTTTGTTAGTTCTAAATATTTTAGAATATTGGATCAAACGACATAAAATATAGTCAACGAAATGGGTCTATATAATGAAACATTGGTATGTGGATTTAAAGTCAACTAATCCGAAAGATATGATTCTAGGTGGATCAAAATCATTGAAGCTGCAATTTAGACCGTCCCACATGTAATCACTTGGCATGTACAGTGATCTCCTTGCTAAATCTCTCTCCACTTGATATGTCGACTTGGTTGTTTCGGGATGAAAACTCTGTTTGGTATTCAAGTTATTCAAATTAAACTGTATTTTTTCATTTCAATTTTTGTTTTTGTTTTTGTTTTTGTTTTTGTTTTTTTTTTTTCTGAAATGTTAATACAATTTAAAACTAGTTTTTGAAAAGTTAATCAACTCAAATTTAAAATTTTCATCTCCAACTAACTTATCAAATGAAGGTGAAGTTTTTTTGAAAAAAAAAAAAAAAAGGACTTGGGAACAGCGATACCACCATTTTGGTCCGTCTGTGGTTGAAACATTGGCTTCACAGTTAAAATCTCGAAGGCTTTGAGTAATGGTGGAAGGGGTTTAATTCTCGGTTTTGTTAGTCCGAACACGCAAAATATGAATCGTTGACGCCTGATGGGTTTCTTGCAGTACGCTGAAGTTGCCACCAAGTACTTTGGAACAAAGAATACCATACCATATCTGATCATTCACATATATGTTCATCACTATAGTTTGGTTCTCTTGGAGCTTGTCAATCTCAGCAAAATGAACGATGATGCAAACATTCAACGTCGACGAACCAATCTTCATACCTTCACAAGAAGTGTGAATTATTGACAACCAATCTCCTCTGGACATTAGATTGAGAATTAGACCTGTGAGAGCGGCGAAAAAAAAAGGAAAAAAAAAAAAAAAAAAAAAACTGGCTTACTTCACTAGTTTATCAGACCTGTCGTTTATTAGATCATCATTATTGTCGTTTCCTTAGTACATCATGGATTTTTCATATGGTGTCGTTTTTCGACGATGTTTTTGTTCTTATTAATGTCGGTTTTTAAGTATGGTGTTGCATGCCGTTTTTCAATTTATTGTTGTTATTATGATCATATATAATATGTATGTAGTGTCAGCGTTATTGCGATGTAGTTTCTTGGTGTGGGCTTTTAAATATAGCATCGTGTCGCGCTTATCACTATGTCGTTTTGATTGTAGTGTCGTTTTTAAACATGACGTCGTTTTGATCCTATATTGTCGTTTATATGACTATGCCGTTTTTCAGTGCCTTGTCGTTTTCAAATTTAACATCGTTTGGGAATGTTATTGTCGTTTATGAATGATTAGATAGTGTGAAGTGCACAGAACACTCGATCATTTTTCTCTTCGTTCCCAATTTTTGGGCTACATCACTGTTCTCTTCTTCCCCTGTCGTTTATGGATGCACGAATATATATATTTTTATTTTTTATGTTATATTTTTTTTGCTGAGACGTTGTTTCTGTGACTAAACGACAAGGAGTTAGTGGTGAAACGAAACGTCTTTCATTAGCTCAAACGACAAACTTATTAATCCAATAAATGCCATGTCGTAAAAACAAAAAAAAAAAAAGGGTATTAAGGTCTTTTCGTAAATGGTTCAAAAGTAATATTGGCCAAGTGGTTGTACCCTTCGTGTCCATACAATTAGGGTTTTGCAGTGTATAAATTTCCCAACATAGGCGCCTTTCTCCGCTGACGGCTCACTCCGAAATCCACCGATCGAGCTCTGCAACAAAACTCTAGAGCTTAAAGGTTCTTGACTTCTTGGTCGCTCAATTTTCGCGTATTTATTTCTGAATTAATTACCAGATTAATTTCGAAAGGGGATTTAATCGAGTTTAATCTGGTGTGATGTGGTGCAGGATAGAAGGAGATGGCGACGGTACCAGGGCAGTTGATCTGGGAGATCGTGAAAAAGAACAACTCTTTTCTCGTCAAAGAGTTCGGAAATGGGACCGCCGGCGTCCGGTTCAGCAAGGAAAGTAACAACCTTTACAACCTCAACTCGTACAAGCACTCCGGTACTCACTTCAAATCGGCTTCGTATCAAATTTTGATTTTTGATGTTTGCTTCTTTGTTTTGTATTTTAATTCCCTGAAAAATTAATGAATTTGGGGCTTTTAGCTAATTTATGTTGTGATATTAAAATAAAGATTAAGACTTTAAACTGAAAGACCAAATATGTGCTTTTTTAAGTTGAATAAGTCATTTTGATATATGTGATCTCAGGAAGTTTGTTTTTGGAACTTTATTAGTAAATGGGCTTAAATAATGGAAATGGAATGAATTGCAAAGATGAGTTTTTTGTTTTTTGTTTTTTTTTATTAATGAGAATTTGGTTGTTATAAGTATATCAAAGTAGGATGCTAGGTTTAAAATTCAGTTTTTTGAAGTATTATCGAGTCAACTAATGGGATGTGTTTGTCAGGATTGGCGAACAAGAAAACTGTTACCATTCAACCAGTTGGTAAAGACCAGGCTGTGTTGCTTGCAACCACAAAGACCAAGAAGCAAAACAAACCCGCCGCTTTGCTTCACAAGTCTGTCATGAAGAAGGAGTTCCGAAGGATGGCCAATGCTGTTGCTAACCAGGTAATTTCAAGCTCTCTGTATTGTTGAGTGCTGTTGTTTGCTAATTCCGTCGATAGGATGCTGTCGGTTTATCAATGTCTTCAAAGAAGATCTTGAGTTAGGAACTGGTGAATTAATGATTCATTCTGCGGTGATGAGAAGAGCCGCTAACATGGTTTCTTCAATGAAATACATTTGTTACGCTTGGCTTCTGAGCACATTAGTCCCATACTACTATGTACTTGAGCTTCTCGTTTTTAATTGCATGTTTCTATGAAATGGATTAGCTTTCTTTTTATTTTGTTCTATCAGCCTTATCTTTAAACTGTGGGGGGATTGCCCTTGGAGCCCCGCATGAGTCAAAAACTGGCATTACTTGATATTTGTAGGATTGTGAAATTGTTTTGACTGCTTGGATTTGAGATTATCTCGTTTTGAAATTTCTGCCAATTTACACCGCTTAACCTTCCTAACTATCATTTCTCCTCTGCAGGTGGGAGATAACTACTACAGGCCTGATTTGAAGAAGGCAGCTCTTGCAAGGTTGAGTGTCGTGCACAGAAGCCTCAAGGTTGCAAAGTCTGGTGTCAAGAAGAGGAACAGACAGGTTGTAAAAGTCCGTGGCAGGAAGTAAGAGATTAGTCAGCTGAGTTGTGTGTCTTCTTGACTTTTACCATTTCCAAGTTTTAAATTTAGATACGAGGATCCAAATGAATTTTTTCGGTTTTTCTCTGTATAAGTCTATTTTGGATTATGTTGGAAAAATTATGATTTTTGATAGAATGGTTTGAAGTCTGACTAGCACTTGTTTTATTTTAATTATAGTACATCTTTTTTCTTCCCCTTGATTATATGCATACAACTTGATTATAAGTTAAGGACTCGCATGCAAAGCAAGCTCAGCTGGTCTGGTCACTGGTGCATTGTGGTTTGATAGAGAAGCGAGGGTGAGACGATTTAAACACTTTTTTTGGGTGAATTGTCTGTTGCCACTAAAGGCTTGCTTGGGTCATAGATTCCAATTCATAATTCTTAGAGTACAGTGAAAAGTTGGTTTTATGTTTGAAGTTAAAAAGAAAAAGAAAAAAAAGAGGCCTGTGGCTACACAATGTTCCATGGATATCTGACCAAGGGATTCCATTCAAGATACTGAATCTGCACTTATAGATATCGTTACATATGTTACATATAATATATGTAAGAATGCAACTTATACAAGTTATTTAAAAGAAAGTTACAATGGAGGACGGTAGAAATGCCATGTTTATATATATATATTTGATCTTCTGGAATTTCACTTTGGTCGCGCTGTATCTTTTGTTTGCTCTTTTGGATGTTCCATTTTGGACGTTGGACTCGGTATGTTGTCATGTCGATTCCATTATTTGTGCTCTCACTTGTCACTCGTCTCCTCGGAACAACTGCTCGACTGTGCCATACTATCATAGTCGGCCTCGCACCACACTACTCATATTTACCTATCACACAATCAAGAATCGTTAGCACCGTCCAACAAACTGACTCTTTAGCCATGTTTCTTATGCAAGTCATGGTGATGCTTAACACTTACAAATCTCATTTTACTGGAAAAAATCCTCGCAAAACAATATCTACAACGTACCAATCATTTCAATAGAAGATGCCAAACAAAAATTGTTTCACCTAGTTCACTTCATGTAGAATGTATCGCTGCTTATTTCCTCCTAAAAAGCAACATTAACCCTTCATTTTCTCACATCATTTATGGGGACGACACTGGTTGAAAAAAATTTCCATTACCATTCAATCAATGCTACCCGTCCCGATCAGAATCAATGACCCGAAATGCAGTGAAGTTTTCATGCTTCACATTACAGGTGCTGATTTGTAAGCATTCTTTTAATCCATGCATTCAAATAGTTTAACTTTGTCCATAAAAAATTATTAAAAAAATTAAAAACATCCTTAAATTTAAAAAGGTCTCAGTACAAGTCAAGGCGGAAACCAGAAAATCCAAAATGTCAGAGCAAATAGATTCACATACCACAACTTCTTCTGTCCTACTACACTTGGTATATGCAACATAAAAGATACGTTGTCCGCAAAGAAAATCCATCCATAGTCAATTTTCTAGCTCTTCCAGAGTGGTATCTCACTGATGGCTCGGACCCCCCGGAAGGAGGCCTTCTTCGCCTTCCACCTAAGCTGCGCATTGAGCATCATAAATTAGTTTATTATGTGGTCGGTTTATCATTGTCATCAAAGAAGAATCTTGACTTAGAAACCGGTGAACTGATAATTTATTCTATGGTGATGAGCCGCTAACATGTAAGAAGAACCTCTAGCGTGGCTTCTTCATTGAAATATGTTTGTTACGCTTGGCTTCTGTGCCGATGCATTAGTACAATACTTAACAATGTTCTTGAGGTTCACGTTTTTTAACGCATTTTTCTATGAAATGGATTAGCTTTCTTTTTGGAAATTTTGTTCTACCGGCCTTATCTTTCATCTAGGATCGTGAAATTGTTTTGATTTTTTGGATTTGAGCCTGTTACATTTGGAAATTATTGCCAGTTTACACCACTCAACCTTCCTAATCGTCGTTTCTCCCTGCAGGTGGGAGATAACTACGACAGGCCTGATTTGAAGAAGGCAGCTCTTGCTAGGTTGAGTCTCGTGCACAGGAGGCTCAAAGTTGCAAAGTCCGGTGTCAAGAAGAGGAACAGACGGGCTGCGAAAGTCCGTGGCTGGAAGTAAGAGATTAGTCAGCTAAGTTGTACGTCGTCTTGGTTTAGACATTTCCAAGTTTTGAATTTAGATATGAGGACCGAAAATGGATGTTCGATTTTGCTCGTTTATAAGTTTGTTTTGGATATTGTTGGAAGAATTATGAGTTCTAATAAAAGGATTCTTGTGTTCAGAATGGTTTGAATTTTGACTATTGCTTGTTGTTTCATCTTTTACTAAATGAACAGTTTTTTTTCACCTTAACTATATGCTTAGGTCTTGATTACAATATTTAAGAATGTGTTTTTATTTTGATTATTTATTATAAAAATATTATTTATGTCTTTCAACCTATTGCATAACAAACTTGACAAAATATGCAATCAACAATAGACTGATAGATTTCATGTTTTCTTCCTCAAAATTTTGAGATGTGTTCCCAAAACTTTAAAATGGGACATTCATTTCACTCTAATTTTGAAATATTAACAAATCTTAAGGTCGTCGATGTTACTCATTATGACAACTAGGTCGCAAAGGTTGGTTAGCAATCGGTGCAGCCCAAAATCTAGTTTGCGACGACTGATGGTTTGCAAGCTTCATTTCGGTCCCTCTCGGAGTCCAACCTGATTCCATTCTTGTTGTTCCAAGCGTGACAATTTCACTGGAGACAAAACACTGCAAAGACGACAATGGCTTCCTCTCTTTCGTCTTGGCTTATCGACGATTCCACCAAAGACGAACAACATTGCAAATGCAAAGGTAACAGTGACTCCTCGTCATGCGTGAGGAATACGATGCACATGGGTATTGTTGGAATTCTGAAAATGTTCAACACTAAAGTATGCTGTTTTTTTCCTATTTCAAAAAATCATTCGATCTTCTATTCGTAAGCCTATGATAACTACCATACAGTGTAGTTTCTGTTTTAAAAAAATGCCTACATACTATTATTTCTGTAATTCAATCTAAGAGAAAGAAGTAAAATATTATGTAGTATGTTTTAAAAATTTTGACAATAAATAACAATTTTATTAGAAAAATATGTTATTTACTTATGTAAATAATAAATTTCTCTATTTATTATTATTTATTTAAATTATTTTCATAAACATGTTATTTAGTTTGGTGCTTGAGTTGAGTTTGAGATAAGATAAAATTTTTAAGTTTGAGTTGAGTTAAATTTTTAAAAAGTAATTATAAATTTTATTAATTTTTTTAAAAAAAATAAAAATTAAGACAAAAAATCTGAGTTGAGTTTGAGTTAAACGCATGTAACATGTGCTTACTTGTATTCGTCGTACACGTGACATTCCTGTACAAAGCCCAATTGTACTTTCCCTCAAACCAGGGCCTCTGGCATGGCCCAAAAAGTTGGCATATCTAGGCAATTAGGGTAAGCAATATGCAATTCCCACCACAGATATCTTCCTCCATCACACGCCCTCTCTCTATCTCTCTCCGAAATCGGCCGATCTAGATCTGCAACAAAAACCTTTAGCGTATTTAGATCTTATTTTTTATTGGTGTTTGATCTGGTATGATGGTGTACGGGATAGAAGGAGATGGTGATGGTATCAAGGCAGATTATTTGGGAGACCCTCAAAAGGGACAATTTTTTTTTTCTCAAGGAGTTCTGAAGATGGAACTTAAGCATCCAGTTTATAACAGGCACTCTGGTACCCTTTTGAAACTTGTTACTTGCTCAAGATCTGAATTATTTATTTATTTTTTTGGCTGAAGATTGTTGTTTTTGGGAACAGTCAAATTAGATCTGAACATGCGATGAAAAAGATGAAACCTTTAGTGAAAAATGCCGAATGCGAATTTTAAGTCACGTAATGTATAGATTTGATTGCAGCTATGTTCCAGCGTTAACATCCAGTTCTTTGAAATATTGTTATGTGTCTGTTTACTTAACTAATTGGATGTGTTTGTTAGGATTGGCAAATAAGAAAATCATCACTATTCGACCTGTTGGTAAATACGACTGTGTTGACATCTCGCAACAACAAAGATCAAGAACAAGGCAAAACTGCTGCTTTGCTTCACAAGTCCATAACGGAGGAGGAGTTCCGAACGATGCTGATGCAGTTGTAAATCTGGTAATCACAAGTTCTGTGTGTGTGTGTGTGTGTGTGCGTATGTGTGATTGTGTGTGTGTGTGTGTGTGTGTGTTTATTCTTACAGTGATGAGCCTCTAACATGGTTTCTTAAATGAAAACGTTTGTTATGCTTGGCTTATGCATGTTCAACTAGATTAATCTAGGTTACTACATATTGGTACTATGTTTCAAGCATCACGTTTTTCAATCACGTGTTTCTAATGAAATATTTTTAGATTTACTTTTGTATGATTTTTGTTCTACTTTTGTTATTTTTGAAAGTTCATATCTTTAGTAGCATAAAATGGTGTTTTGACCTAGTGGATTTGAGCATACACACAAGTTGTTTATTTTTGAAAGTTCATATCTTTAGTACCATAAAATGGTGTTTTGACCTAGTGGATTTGAGCATACACACAAGTTGTAGCTAAGCACCTATACTTCTTAAAGGACATTACATTACCAAGCAATCAGTTTTTATGCCTGCACGTTTTAGACTGATTTTTTAAATTTTATTTTTAGAAGATTTGAATAGATTTTTTTTTCCTTTTCTCCTTTTTTCCTATTTTTTCACATAACTTTTGTTCCAAAAAAGAACTTGTATTTCTATTAATATCAGTTTGACGTCAATGTAATATCTTCTATGTGCTACTGATACACATGTCAAAATGTTCAGATCTGGACTCGGATTCAGATACTGATTTGGTGTCGGTCTATATGTAATGAGCAGAGAAATAAGAATCACCTCGTCTTTGCCCTTGTTCCAGACCATGATCTGCTTATTTCAATACACTACCGCTTCTTCTTTGATGATACTCGAAGTGACGAAATTTTTTAATTGATTGCATGTTTAATCACCTCTCGTCCTTGATTTCTCATCTATCTGTCTATTCGTTTGTTTGCATAATTTTTTTCCCCAGCTGGGGATTTTTGTTTTTGTTTATTTCTATGGTGTTGAACAAACTGTGAATCTTGTTTTGTATTTATTTTCCACTAGTTGAGGTCCTCAAGGATTATTGTTATCTTAAATCGGATTTCAGATTTTTTTCTTTCCACTCTGAATGTCATTTGAAACAAATAAAGCTTTGTTTAACGGCCTCTGTATATAGTTTGGAGTACTGTAGATTGTCTTTTAATAAAAACAAAAAGCGAACTCTGTCAAGGAAGTGAATGTGCGAACTGCAAAGTGCCAACAACTAATTTTGTGCTAGTTCATATTTTGCTAAAAGCTTTTCAATTAGTATCAGAAACGATCTTTGTTTAACATCATATAGGGCCACATGTTTCGGAGTCTGTAAACTGGGTTAGAAGTTTCAGTTCTCGACAGCTTTCCTTGTTCTGGTACTGAGCGTAAAATTGCAAAAGGAGCTGTTTAAAGACGTGGAATTCGATGCCAGTTAACCCTCTCTGGAGTTTGAATGCCAGATGTATAATCTGACGAGGTTACCTCCTGAAAGGCAGAATATTATGGCTAAAGTTGGTTTGCTGAAGGTATAATAAGGCTACATATAAAGTTTCTTTGCAAAATCAGCTCTTGTTTATTTAAATGCTTTTGCCATGTATGAACTCTGAGCAAAATCGTTCATGATGTGTCCCATTGAAGTTATATTCTTTTTTTTTTCCTCTTCTTTTTTTCCCTGTGAAACAGGATGTGGCAGATTTGGTCAAATACTGGAGAGGTTGTCTTGGTGCTTTGTTGTTTTGGCTCCAGAAAATTAATGGAACATCTTTTCAGAAGAAGAACCAGTTGTTACTTTGGTAAAGTTTAATGATTATTTCTTGTGTTATTATTGCTTTTCTTCATTCAACTTAGTAACTGTTTTGCTGTTTTGTTGTGGAATATGTTCCTTGCTGACCTTATCACATAATTTTTTTTCCCTGTTTACCTTACCTTGTTGTTATGTGGAGCAATTTCTCTATTTAGTCAGCTGAACCGAACATTTCATTTTTCTCGAGTAATTTTACTTTTTGGCTAATAAAAATGACATGTCATCATTTTTCTTTTTTTTATTCCTTTATTTCTTCTTCTTTTTTCACCCTATAATTTATTTCTTTCCATTTTAGTCCCTTTGAAATCGGTTTTTCTTTTTTTTTTTCGTCCTCCATTTCGTTTTTTTTTTCTTTTTATCCTAAAATTTAATAATTTTTTTCATTTTAGTCACTGTTTTTATATTGGTTTTTTTTTTTTTCATTTTAGTTTTTTTATCTTTTGGTTCTTTTATAATTTTTCAATATTTTTTAAATTTTTTTCATTTACATTTTTGCTATCAATTTGTTTTGTTTGTCTACCCCGCATGCACGAGCGTGCACTATTTTATCTATACTACATATAGAAGAGGCAAAAATGCATACTGTTCATTGGGCCTTCGACCAAAACTTTTTTAATCTTTTTATAACTTGTTTATTGGGTTTTTCTTTCTTTATTTTTTTTTTTACTACCATGCACTGAAAAACTTTTTTTATTTATTTTTGTCCGTTAGCTTCTATTTTTTTTTTCTTGCGTCCAATTTTTTTTTTTTTTTTTCGTCCCAAAATTAGTCTTTCTTATCTTTTTGGTATTTTTTCATGCCTCCTTTTTATTTTCCAGGTATCATGTTCATTTTTTTTTCTATTCCTAAATATGTCCAATCATGTGCATAACAAATGATTATCGAGCTCTGCGCTTATTCAAATCTTAAATGTTGATTTATGAAATGATGTTGAATGGGATTAATGGTTGTTTAATCAGGTGTGATGTAGCGTAGGATAAAAGGAGATGGCATCGGTGCCAGGACAGTTGATCTGTTTGATCGTGAAGATGAACAATACGGAAGAAATCACGTGTAAACTGGTAAGTGGTGTACCCACCGTTACAGTTTAAAATTTTAAACAAATTTATTTATTTATTATTATTATTATTTTAAGTATCAAACAAAACAGCACACCAAAAGCACACTAGAGTTGGGCCTTAATTCATTTTACTCAGTAAATCAAATTTGGGCCTTCCCACTGTAGAATTTTTTAAACAGGGCTGTTACGATTCGGCCCAAATACAGGCTACCTCAATCTTTTTTTTTTTTTTTTAACTCACGAACGAAGTAAATAGAACTTTTTAACAGTAAATATTAGAAGTAATTTTTAAAAAAAATATTCGTAAGTTTTATCAATCATAAATATTAGAGAAAAACCTTCTTATTAAAGTTGATAATTTTAATTTATGAAATAGGAAAATTATTAACTTTAATATTTTGGTGGGCAAGTGTCAAACCGATATTGTTCGGCCCATAAACAGGTTGCTTAAACCTGGAGTGGATGTTTAGATTTAGTATATAAAGCCTCTACCGTCGTTTTCCTTTCATTTCAGACGCGATTTGTATAGGGTTTTTCTGCTGCTTCCGCATTTGGCTCAAGAAGATTTCCAAGGTAGCTCTATTTTTGTTAATCTTTTTTGGTTTAAGAGTTGAGTTCTTTCGTCTTCGTTAATCTGAATCTTTGAAGAATCTGTTCTCTCGTTCTAGCTTTGGAATTTCGGTGTTAAGATTCTTGCATTTGCAAAGGGGTTTTCTACGTCTTCATCATTTGGCAAGATCTCAAAGGTACCTCCATTTTTTTAAATAATCTTATTATGACTCCTCTTCTGATTGGATGAATTTGATTCTATTTGCATTTCTGAATTTCTTTTTGGGGGTATTCCAAATATTCATTGGTGTTTTTTTTTTTTGGGGTATTTTAATGTTCTTGGTTTCTTAGTTTCAATATCTTGGAATCCAAAATCACTGACCATTTGGGTTGGGGTTCTTTCGGTTGGAATTGTGGAATAATGTATGAAACCAATCTGTATTGACGAAAATTATGTCTTCTTAGTTCTTCACTCTCTTCTATCTAGACCTTTCCATTTAGATCTCAGGCTATTCTATTTGGGGTAACCTAGTATAATAAGGGGCCTCTGTGGATTATTTCTTTCCAATGAATTTCTTTCTTTTTAATTTGGGGCTTAGACCTGATCCCTTAGATGGTAAGCATTCACTTCAAAACCTTTTTTCAAGACAAACTCTATGACTAGGTCACCCCACCGAGGGTTAGACCTGATCCCTATTGAGGGTTCTGTGTTTGTGGTGATAATAGGCATTAATGTTGGAGCCATTTCAAGAACTAGGTGGAAAGTTGGATAGGGTACTGAGGAAATTTAGAGAACTTTGTGTTGTGCTGTAGTTTAGGAGCCATGTAAAGGGTATTTATAAATACTACTCATATCAATGTCCAGGAAACAAACCAAATGTTGTCTCGATTTTAGTATTTTCCTACAACTCACTCGACAAGTTGCATGCCTTTGATTTCTTCCTTTTGCTTTTTGTTTTTTAATTTTTTTGTTTGTTCTTTATTTTTCTTGTTTTTTTTTTCCTGCTCTTTGTTTTTTTTTCCTGCTCTATTTATGGTCTGTGCCATTGGATATGACCTGGTTTATAGGGTGTCTCTCTGAAACTTCAGTTACAAGCCTTCATTAAATATATAATTGCAATCTGATTATTTGTTTTAATAAATTTCTTTCTTTTTAATTCGGGTCTTAGACCTGATCACTTTAGATGGTTACCCATGAAAGTTTTGATTCTTTCCTGAGTTTGTGAAGGCCCCCTTTACAGTTGTTTCTGAGTAAGTTCTTGCATTAGTGCTTTAACATTAATGCAGTGGATAATTGTTTGTTTTTTTTTTAAGGGTATGTACTTTTTTGTTAATTTGAGTTTGCACCTCGATCCCCAAGTATGAGCAGATGAACTTTTCTGTAGAAGTATGGGTTCCTGAGTTTGTGTACTCTCTTTTTCTTTTTCTTTTTTCTTTTTGTATCGTCAAATTGTACTTTGAATGTTTTTGTTTCTGGTTGTAAGACACCTTTTATCATGCCAAATTCCTGATTTAACATATTTTTCTTTTGATTGGAAGATGGTGGTGAAGCAAGAAGCCGTAATGCGAATGGACCTAAAGGGTCTAAAGGACATACTACCTGTTTGTGGATGGTTATCACTCGAGAGTTGCAGGATCAAGGTTTTTTCCTTACTGTTAGTTAATCTCATGGCCATTTTACATTTTTTTTATTAGAGCTCTTGTTTATTTAACCTCTTTTATTACAGTTGTTGTGCGAGAACTGCACGAACTGTGATGTTGACACAGATTGGCAAGAAATAACCCTCGGGATACAGGTGAACAAACGAAAGTGGAAGGCGGTCAAAACAATCAAGGTACATTTTAAACTTAATCTGTCTCTCTCTTTAAAAGCTCTAGAGTATTACCTGTAATGTTAACTAAATTCATGTAACTTGCCAGTGCAAAAATTGTCCAAGGACAGCGCAAGTTTTTGTAAATAAGTTTCTTGGAGAAAAGAGGGGGAATGAGACGGTGGTCATGCGCCTCCAGGCTGATGGTCTACAGCCGATGGATAATTATATGGAGTTCGATACAAAATTTATTGCTGTAGATGTGAGATTCTTGATCTTTAGTTGTTTTATTTGTTTTTTTGCCTTGCAAGCAACTAATTAGTGTTTTATTTTTATCAAACAGGTTGAGGGGCACGTCAGTTCGGAATTTTATCTCGAGGTATACCCTGATGGAGGACGATTTGAACCGCAGTTCTCCAACGTTGTCGGGTATGAGAGGGCTATCAACCAAGTTTCGGTATCATTCCAAAGGGTTTAGTTTCTCACTGTTTACTACTGTCGTCCTCTGTTTGTTAAAGTACTTAGTCCGGATTTTATTGGTAACAAACGGGTGGTGCTCTTTCGTAGTAGGTGTTGTTGTAAGAGGATTCCATTTCTACTTTACGGGTTCTTAAGGATGACCTCTAAATGAAGAAATTCATATTCATGACGCCCATTATCCAATCGTTTACAGACAATAAATATTTATAATTACTTTATCCGTGATAACAATAACTACTATTGGTAAATGTCGTAATCACTATGAAGGAAAACAGAACACTACTATTTTGTTGCAATTGGTTTTAAGATGGGTTGTGTTAGTATATCAGAAGTTTTCCTTTTCTCTCTAATGATGAACATATTTATTGGAAGAAGCAATCAAGAACGTCTTTTTTATAAAAGTGCCACCCAAGATATTATTCAATACTATAGTTGTTAACAGTAATTAACAAAATTACTCACAAATAGAAAGAGAAGTGAGAGAGGGGGAGAGAATGGGTCAGTGTGTCTGTTTTTTAATCATATAATTTAATAGATTATCGAATTTTTTTTTATTTAAATAAATAACCATTTTTCATTTTCTAAATTTATTCAATCAATAATTGACTGATGATAATTATTAATTAAATATATAAATTGATGTTTAATTATTGATCAATAAGTGATTAATTATAAAATTTCAAGATTTACAATAATTAAATTATGATTAAACACTGATTAATTATTATATATTTACTGATAAATTATTTAGATAAATAAATAAATTATATTTTTAAAATATAGTTTTTAATTAATTTTTATAAACTTCAACTAAAAAGTTATAAATTCCTTTTATTTTACTTTTTGTTTTTTAGTTTCTAATAAACTTGGCTTTCATTCCCTCCGAAAACCCCACTGTAAAAAAATGCACAGACGATGGCGGGGTCGCCGTCGAGCGATGGCCGGCGAGTTGAGCGTTAAGCGATAGCCGGCGATTGCCTGTTGTTCGCTACTGCTATTACTCCTCCTCGTGGCTCAGACAGCTCTGTGAATAAGAATCCCAGATCGTATCTCCGACACCGCCAGCCGACCAACTATCAGCCCTCACTCAGAACGGCGGCTTTCGCTCTCGGAATCTTCTGGAGATCGGAGGATGTCTTCGGTTGCCTCAACGGCGTTGTGCGGACCACCGTCGGTTACATCGGTGGATCCAAGACCAACCCGCAGTACCGGAGCTTGGGCGACCACGCCTAATCCGTCCAGGTTTTCCTCCTTTTCTTCTCTCTTCGATTTGATTTTGAACGCTTCAACCCTAAAGAATCAATCTTTCTCGTTCAAAGATTTGAAAATATCTTATATAAACAAGGAAAATAGAGTAATATGTACATAAAGATTTTGAAATGAGCCAAAAAAAATTTGACTTGTTTTTCACATGAACTGGTTATTCTCTCAGAAATTTTTGCACGTTGAATATGATCCTAGGCTGATTTGATTAGTTTCCGGCAACTTTTGGAGGCTTTTTGGTCAAGTCATGATAGTATTTGGGCAAGGTCCTGATGTGGGTAACCAGTACAGGTTAGAATTGAATCCAGCTTCGGTGGCGAGTTGAGGAAGGCCGGTGGGAGGTGGTCCAGTAGCTATGGAGATGAGATTTGTTGTTGTTGTTGTTTTTTTTTTTTTTTTTTCCTCCGGTGGATATGAGAATTCGGATGGGGTAATCTCATGAGTCAGTGCCTACCTTAGTTATTATGCATTCTCAATATCTCAACCGTGGGATTAAATATGAATGGCTTAAAAATAGTAACCACATGTAGTTAATCTAAAATGACTCTACCACAACCTTTCCCTTTTTTTAAATCAATTTTTTTAAGCAATTTATTTATTTATTTATTTTTTGAGAAATTTTAATAAAAAACTTACAATCCTGAACTTGTTAGGTTTAGGAAAGCCTTAACTGCAGAAGGATTCGGAAACCCTGAGAATTTAGAATCCTCACCTGCTTTGGAGATTTGATTTGCCTCACAAAATTATAAAAGGGTCAGAGGAGACTGACAAATACGATTAAGGCATTATCCAGGCGTTTACAGTGCACAAACGGAGAGAGAGAGACACGATAATAGAGTTTTTGATTGAGGGATTAAGGCAGAGTCTCTGTATATTATTACAAGACTGGGAATCTATAGATCTCGATATCAGAGGTAATTTTTATTTTATTCTTTTGGCTTTCTTTGTTAAATCTAATCAACGTTTTATGATTGGATATCATATATCTGCTTAAATCTCCAGATTTTGAAACAGAAAATTTATGTCAGTTATTCACTGTGTTTATAGATGTATCTCAATTGCATAAGCAAAGCTCTTTCTTTCTTTGTGAAATCTATTTTACGTTTTATGGACTAGAAATTGTTTGTTTAGATTGTCTCAAATCAGGTGTGTGTATATATATATTTGTGTGTAAATGATTGTGATTCCGCTTGCTTGCAAGGAATAGACGAGCAATTATTCGAAGAGATGGATAGAATCTCCAACTTACCTGACTTTATCTTGCATCGGATATTGTCTTTTCTCCATAGAAAAGATGCCGCTAGAACCTGTGTGTTGTCAAAAAGATGGACTTCTATTTGGGATTCCTTCCCAATATTTGAGTTTAACCAATACCTGTATATAAAGAGGAATTGCAGATTGACGCCCGAGTATGAAGAGCAAGTTAGGGGATTCCTGAATGTTGTTGATAAGTCCATGCAGAAATTCAGTCAAAAGAAGTTGCTAATGCAGAGATTGAGTTTCTTAATAGACAGTGTGGATCATAACTTTGTTTCGGAGATTAATAGATGGATGTTCTTAGCTCTCAACAATGGTGTTCAGGAGATATACTTCAGGATCAGCACAGATTTGAAACGTCTTCCTGATTATTATTATCCTTTGCCCGAAACATTGTTTACGGTCCAATCATTTAATGGTTCTTCTACCTTAGTTCATCTTCAAAACCTATCGCTGCAGCAGGTTCATATAAGGGAAAATACTATCCAAGATATTACCTGTAATTGTCCTAATCTCAAATATTTTGCTCTTGAACATTTTGCTGGATTGAAAGCTATCGAGATTTCCAAACTTGAGAAACTCGAGTCGGTTAGTATTGTTCATGCTCTACCTAAAGGTCTACTTGACAGTGTTAGTGTTGATGCACCAAAACTTAAATACTTTAATTTTGACCCATTTTATTCAAATATGCCTTATAAAATCAGTTTGATTTCCTGCCATGATCTGAAAGAGCTACGCATAAGATGTTGTGGTGTCACAGATGATTGGTTGCATCTATATCTTTCTAGATTTCCTTTCCTTGAGAAGCTTGAAGTTAGGGTTTGCCCTAGGTTGCGAAGGGTTAGAATTTCTGGACAAGAACTGGAGACTTTTCGTCTTACTGGATGTGATAACATTGAGAGGATTGAAATTGATGCTCCAAATCTATCACTATTCTACCTAAGAACTCGTACTATTCCTGTACTAGTTCCAGAGAATGTTTCATGTCCGATGCAAGTTGAATATTCATCTAACACTGAACGCGGTAAAGTTGAGAGCTCTTTGTTCCATAAGTTAAGGAAATTTCTTGGAGATTGGCCTCAGAGAGAGTATATTTTCGTAGAATATGCTGTGAACAACGAGGTATGGTCAGTAATGTTCTTAAGAAAATGTCACTATAACAGAGAAAATGTTACGTTTTATACTTTTCTTGGAACTCTTTTTGTTTTCTTTATCTTATAACCCATTACTTGCTTGTCGAATGAAGGTTTGTTTTGATCTTGAAGAGTTGAGACAATTGACAATTCCCCTATTGATCAAAATTGACCACTTAAAGGTAACTTCTCTTGGACTTAAAGCGTCGGTGGATTGTGCAACTGTTATAGATGGTCTGCTTTGGAGTTGTCATCCTATGACAATATCTGTTCCCCCAGGTTCATCGTTCCTAAACTATTTCATAAAGGTATGATTGGCCTTCTCTTAATTTTTCTAGAAAATGGCAACATAGTAGCTTACATACTGATCATTATAGCTCGTATTGTTATAGGAGGTGTTTCTTCCGGTAAAGTGCTGTTAGAATAGGCTAATGAGCAACTTTGTTGTACTGAGAACTCGACATAGATCGTAGATTCGCAAATGTTTAGATGTAGGCAAAGCTTCGGAGTTTGGACATGGACTAGAAAGTGTTTTGACAGTTACTGTATTATTGTTGTTTGCCGATATATGTAGGTCCTTTGCAAGACGCTATTGGACAGAGAACACCCATCTTGTTGCGTTTCTTCTCAAGTAAAATGTTGGCGGCATGACTTGAAAGCTGTGAAGATCGAGAGTTTCGGAGGAATTGAAGATGAGCGGCTTCTACATTTAGATATGTTGTTAGACACATTGCCATCGCTTACAAAATATCAGGAAGTACGTTTGAACTTGGAGTGGGAGTTTTGAAAGCATCTGAGATGGCTTTAACTGTCGAGAGTTACTGCATCTATTTAGGTTGTTTATTTATTCGACTAATAAAGTTGATTTGGATGACAAGTATAGTAGTTGTGTTATTTATCTTTGCTTTGGGAAATAAACATGTGTTTTTAGATTTGATAAATTTAAATTTTTTTTTAATTATTCTTTGATAAATTCAAATCTTTGTTTTGTTATTATGTTGAGTTCGTGTCATTTTAACAACCCTACCACGTCAAAGAAATATATTTAAAGGGTATGATGTAGGAGCAACTCAGCTTGATGTCGTTTGCAACTTAGTATATTCAGCTTGGTGTCGTTTGTTACAGCCACTGAACTTTATTTTGTCATGGGCTTTATGGTATTGTTTGTTTGTGTTTGTTGTTTTTTTTTTTTTTTTTTTTTTTTTTTTTTTGTTGTTGTAAACATGGTCTTGTCGTTTTATTTGTTAACATGTTGCGTTTTACGATAGCTTTAGCCAGCTCATAAAGGGTAGAAACTCCAGCTTGTTGGTAGATTTTTGAAATTTGCTCAGTATTGAATTAGAAATTGCAGAGAGTGTTCTCTCTTTGTTCCTCCCTTTGGGTGCTATTTAGGTGGATTTGGAGTACCAACTCCGTCCTCCATCCGGGTTAGGCTCCTAAAATTTATCTTCTATGGACTTCCTATGTCCAGGTTGACATTGTCAATCTTTTCATCCATATTATTTTCTGTTGTTTAACTTTGTCCTTAAACTAGAATATCCAAAATGCGAGATCAACTTATTGAGTTCCGATACCACAATTTTTTCTATTCTACGACACATGGTGTGCAACAAAATTATACGCTGCTCAGAAAGAAAATCCAAATTAAATGGTACCCCAATTTTCACAAATTTCAATCTACGAGACGATCTTCAACATCGTAAATTGCTAAAGAAAATATCACTGCACACTGCTTAATACATCAAAAATATATATATATATCTATATATATATATAGTGAAAATACAGCAAAGATATTGGGTGCAAGAGAGTGGAGCTAGGGCTTGCCCCACAAAAGATTACGATATTTTAGAAAGGAACTACGTTATAACAGAGTTAGCTGTCGAATTATTGCTAGGTTATGTGTGTAATTGATTGAATTTAACTTCCAAGTCATTGCAGAGAGGATTGCCCTCAATTCAACAACCTGACAATTTAACAAGATAGTTGAAGTGATGTCAACACTAGCTTCCCATACTATGAAGAGAGGAAGAGAGAGAGGAGGAGAGAATGGTCAGTGTGTGTGTTTTTAATCACATAATCTAATAGATGATCAATCTTTTTTTATTTAGAAAAATAACCGTTTATAATTTTTTAAATTTGATCAATCAGTGATCGACTAATAATCAATCATTTATTGAATATGTAAATTAATGTTTGATTAATGATCAATAAGTGATTGACTATAAAATTTTGAAATTTACAGTAATTACTTATAATCAAACACTGATTAACTATTATATGATTGATGAATTATTTAAATAAATAAATAAATTATTTTTTAAAAATATAATTTTAATTAATTTTTAAAAACTTCAAAGAGTTCTTAAATAACTTATTTAGTTATATATTCCTTTTATTTTATTTTTTATTTTTTAGTTTTTAATAAACTTGGCTTTCGTTCCCTCCGAAAAACCCAACTGTTAAAAAATGCAAAGACGGCGGGTTCGCCGTCTAGCGATGGCCGGCGTTGAGCGATGGTCGGCGTGAGGCTTCTTCTCCGACTTCGTTGAGCGATAGCCGTCGATTGCCCGTTGTTTGCATACTGCTAGTACTCCTCCTCGCGGCTCAGACAGCTCTGTGAATAAGAATCCCAGATCGTATCTCCGACACCGCCAGATACCAGCCGACCCAACTATCAGTCCTCCCTCAGAACGGCGGCTTTCGCTCTCGGAATCTTCTGAGATCGGAGGCTGTCTTCGGTTGCCTCAACGGCGTTGTGCGGACCACCGTCGGTTACATCGGTGGATCCAAGACCAACCCGCAGTACCGGAGCTTGGGCGACCACGCCTAATCCGTCCGGGTTCTCCTCCTTTCTTCGCTCTTCGATTTGATTTTGAACGCTTTCAAACCCTAAAGAATCAATCTTTCTCTTTTAAAGATTTAGAAATATCTTTTATAAACAAGGGGATTAGAGTAATATGTACATCAAGATTTTGAAATGAGCAAAAAAATTTGACTTGTTTTTCACCTGAACTGGTTATGTGCATTTTACTAGCAATGTCAATGATTAAATTATAGTTCTCTCGGAAATTTTGCACGTTGAATATGATCCTAGGCTGATTAGATTAGTCTCCGGCAACTTTTGGAGGCTTTTTTGGTCAAGTCGTGATAGTATTTGGGCAAGGTCCTGATGTGGGTAACCAGTACAGGTTAGAATTGAATCCAGCTTCGGTGGCGAGTTGAGGAAGGCCGGTGGGAGGTGGGCCAGTAGCTATGGAGATGAGATTTGTTGTTGTTGTTTTTTGTTTTTTTTGTTTTTTTCCTACGGTGGATATGAGATTCAGATGGGGTAATCTCATGAGTTAGTGCCTACCTTAGTTATTATGCATTCTCAATATCTCAACCGTCCAATTAAACGTGAATGGCTTAAAAATAATAACCACATGTAGTTAATCTAAAATAACTCTACCACAACCTTTCCCTTTTTTTAAATCAACTTTTTTAAACAATTTATTTATTTATTTATTTATTTTTGAGAAATTTTAATAACTAGCTTTGAAAACTTACAATCCTGAACTTGTTAGGTTTAGGAAAGCCCTAACTGCAGAAGGATTTCGGAAACCCTGAGAATTTAGATTCCTCACCTGCTTTGGAGATTTGATTTGCCTCACAAAAATTATAAAAGGGACAGAGGAGACCGACAAATACGATTAAGGCATTATCCAGGCGTTTACAGTGCACAAACAAGAGAGAGAGACACACGATAATAGAGTTTTTGATTGAGGGATTAAGGCAGAGTCTCTGTATATTATTACAAGACTGGGAATCTATAGATCTCGATATCAGAGGTAATTTTTATTTTATTCTTTTTGGCTTTCTTTGTTAAATTTAATCAACGTTTTATGATTGGATATCAATATATCTGCTTAAATCTCCAGATTTTGAAACAGAAAATTATGTCAGTTATTCACTGTGTTTATAGATGTATCTCAATTGCATAAGCAAAGCTCTTTCTTTCTTTGTGAAATCTATTTTACGTTTTATGGACTAGAAATTGTTTGTTTAGATTGTCTCAAATCAGGTGTGTGTATATATATATTTGTGTGTAAATGATTGTGATTCCGCTGCTTGCAAGGAATAGACGAGCAATTATTTGAAGAGATGGATAGAATCTCCAACTTACCTGACTTTATCTTGCATCGGATATTGTCTTTTCTCCATAGAAAAGATGCCGCTAGAACCTGTGTGTTGTCAAAAAGATGGACTTCTATTTGGGATTCCTTCCCAATATTTGAGTTTAACCAATACCTGTATATAAAGAGCAATTGCAGATTGACGCCCGAGTATGAAGAGAAAGTTAGGGGATTCCTGAATGTTGTTGATAAGTCCATGCAGAAATTCAGTCAAAAGAAGTTGCTAATGCAGAGATTGAGTTCTTAATAGACAGTGTGGATCATAACTTTGTTTCGGAGATTAATAGATGGATGTTCTTAGCTCTCAACAATGGTGTTCAGGAGATATACTTCAGGATCAACACAGATTTGAAACGTCTTCCTGATTATTATTATCCTTTGCCCGAAGCATTGTTTACGGTCCAATCATTTAATGGTTCTTCTACCTTAGTTCATCTTCAAAACCTATCGCTGCAGCAGGTTCATATAAGGGAAAATATTATCCAAGATATTACCTGTAATTGTCCTAATCTCAAATATTTGCTCTTGAACATTTTGCTGGATTGAAAGCTATCGAGATTTCCAAACTTGAGAAACTCGAGTCGGTTAGTATTGTTCATGCTCTACCTAAAGGTCTACTTGACAGTGTTAGTGTTGATGCACCAAAACTTAAATACTTTAATTTTGACCCATTTTGTTCAAATATGCCTTATAAAATCAGTTTGATTTCCTGCCATGATCTGAAAGAGCTACGCATAAGATGTTGTGGTGTCACAGATGATTGGTTGCATCTATATCTTTCTAGATTTCCTTTCCTTGAGAAGCTTGAAGTTAGGTTTTGCCCTAGGTTGCGAAGGGTTAGAATTTCTGGACAAGAACTTGAGACTTTTCGTCTTACTGGATGTGATAACATTGAGAGGATTGAAATTGATGCTCCAAATCTATCACTATTCTACCTAAGAACTCGTACTATTCCTGTACTAGTTCCAGAGAATGTTTCATGTCCGATGCAAGTTGAATATTCATCTAACACTGAACGCGGTAAAGTTGAGAGCTCTTGTTCCATAAGTTCAGGAAATTCTTGGAGATTGGCCTCAGAGAGAGTATATTTTCGTAGAATATGTTGTGAACAACGAGGTATGGTCAGTAATGTTCTTAAGAAAATGTCACTATAACAGAGAAAATGTTACGTTTTATACTTTTCTTGGAACTCTTTTTGTTTTCTTTATCTTATAACCCATTACTTGCTTGTCGAATGAAGGTTTGTTTTGATCTTGAAGAGTTGAGACAATTGGCAATTCCCCTATTGATCAAAATTGACCACTTAAAGGTAACTTCTATTGGACTTAAAGCGTCGGTGGATTGTGCAACTGTTATAGATGGTCTGCTTTGGAGTTGTCATCCTATGACAATATCTGTTCCCCCAGGTTCATCGTTCCTAAACTATTTCATAAAGGTATGATTGGCCTTCTCTTAATTTTTCTAGAAAATGGCAACATAGTAACTTACATACTGATCATTATAGCTCGTATTGTTATAGGAGGTGTTTCTTCCGGTAAAGTGCTGTTAGAATAGGCTAATGAGCAACTTTGTTGTACTGAGAACTCGACATAGATCGTAGATTCGCAAATGTTTAGATGTAGGCAAAGCTTCGGAGTTTGGACATGGACTAGAAAGTGTTTTGACAGTTACTGTATTATTGTTGTTTGCCGATATATGTAGGTCCTTTGCAAGACGCTATTGGACAGAGAACACCCATCTTGTTGCGTTTCTTCTCAAGTAAAATGTTGGCGGCATGACTTGAAAGCTGTGAAGATCGAGAGTTTCGGAGGAATTGAAGATGAGCGGCTTCTACATTTAGATATGTTGTTAGACACATTGCCATCGCTTACAAAATATCAGGAAGTACGTTGAACTTGGAGTGGGAGTTTTGAAAGCATCTGAGATGGCTTTAACTGTCGAGAGTTACTAAATCTATTTAGGTTGTTTATTTATTCGACTAATAAAGTTGATTTGGATGACAAGTATAGTAGTTGTGTTATTTATCTTTGCTTTGGGAAATAAACATGTGTTTTTAGATTTGATAAATTTAAATTTTTTTTAATTATTCTTTGATAAATTCAAATCTTTGTTTTGTTATTATGTTGAGTTCGTGTCATTTTAACAACCCTACCACGTCAAAGAAATATATTTAAAGGGTATGATGTAGGAGCAACTTCAGCTTGATGTCGTTTGCAACTTAGTATATTCAGCTTGGTGTCGTTTTGTTACAGCCACTGGACTTTATTTTGTCATGGGCTTTATGGTATTGTTTGTTTGTGTTTGTTTTTTTTTTTTTTTTTGTTGTTGTTGTAAACATGGTCTTGTCGTTTTATTTGTTAACATGTTGCGTTTTACGATAGCTTTAGCCAGCTCATAAAGGGTAGAAACTCCAGCTTGTTGGTAGATTTTTGAAATTTGCTCAGTATTGAATTAGAAATTGCAGAGAGTGTTCTCTCTTTGTTCCTCCCTTTTGGGTGCTATTTAGGTGGATTTGGAGTACCAACTCCGTCCTCCATCCGGGTTAGGCTCGTAAAATTTATCTTCTATGGACTTCCTATGTCAAGGTTGACATTGTCAATCTTTTCATCCATATTATTTTCTGTTGTTTAACTTTGTCCTTAAACTAGAATATCCAAAATGGGAGATCAACTTATTGAGTTCCGATACCACAAAATTTTTTCTATTCTACGACACATGGTGTGCAACAAAATTATACGCTGCTCAGAAAGAAAATCCAAATTAAATGGTACCCAATTTTCACAAATTTCAATCTACGAGACGATCTTCAACATCGTAAATTGCTAAAGAAAATATCACTGCACACTGCTTAATACATCAAATATATATATATATCTATATATATATATAGTGAAAATACAGCAAAGATATTGGGTGCAAGAGAGTGGAGCTAGGGGTTGCCCCACAAAAGATTACAATATTTTAGAAAGGAACTACGTTATAATAGAGTTAGCTGTGTAATTGATTGAATTTAACTTCCAAGTCATTGCAGAGAGGATTGCCCTCAATTCAACAACCTGACAATTTAAACAAGATAGTTGAAGTGATGTCAACACTAGCTTCCCATACTATGAAGAGAGGAAGAGAGAGAGGAGGAGAGAATGGGTCAGTGTGTGTGTTTTTAATCACATAATCTAATAGATGATCAATCTTTTTTTATTTAGAAAAATAACCATTTATAATTTTTTAAATTTGATCAATCAGTGATCGACTAATAATCAATCATTTATTGAATATGTAAATTAATGTTTGATTAATGATCAATAAGTGATTGACTATAAAATTTTGAAATTAACAGTAATTAACTTATAATCAAACACTGAATAACTATTATATGATTGATGAATTATTTAAAATAAATAAATAAATTATTTTTAAAAATATAATTTTAATTAATTTTTAAAAACTTCAAAGAGTTCTTAAATAACTTATTTAGTTATATATTCCTTTTATTTTATTTTTTATTTTTTAGTTTTTAATAAACTTGGCTTTCGTTCCCTCCGAAAAACCCAACTGTTAAAAAATGCAAAGACGGCGGGTTCGCCGTCTAGCGATGGCCGGCGTTGAGCGATGGTCGGCGTGAGGCTTCTTCTCCGACTTCGTTGAGCGATAGCCGTCGATTGCCCGTTGTTTGCTACTGCTAGTACTCCTCCTCGCGGCTCAGACAGCTCTGTGAATAAGAATCCCAGATCGTATCTCCGACACCGCCAGATACCAGCCGACCAACTATCAGTCCTCCCTCAGAACGGCGGCTTTCGCTCTCGGAATCTTCTGGAGATCGGAGGCTGTCTTCGGTTGCCTCAACGGCGGTGTGCGGACCACCGTCGGTTACATCGGTGGATCCAAGACCAACCCGCAGTACCGGAGCTTGGGCGACCACGCCTAATCCGTCCGGGTTCTCCTCCTTTTCTTCGCTCTTCGATTTGATTTTGAACGCTTCAACCCTAAAGAATCAATCTTTCTCTTTTAAAGATTTAGAAATATCTTTATAAACAAGGGGATTAGAGTAATATGTACATCAAGATTTTGAAATGAGCAAAAAAATTTGACTTGTTTTTCACCTGAACTGGTTATGTGCATTTTACTAGCAATGTCAATGATTAAATTATAGTTCTCTCAGAAATTTTTGCACGTTGAATATGATCCTAGGCTGATTAGATTAGTTTCCGGCAACTTTGGAGGCTTTTTGGTCAAGTCGTGATAGTATTTGGGCAAGGTCCTGATGTGGGTAACCAGTACAGGTTAGAATTGAATCCAGCTTCGGTGGCGAGTTGAGGAAGGCCGGTGGGAGGTGGGCCAGTAGCTATGGAGATGAGATTTGTTGTTGTTGTTTTTTGTTTTTTTGTTTTTTTCCTACGGTGGATATGAGAATTCAGATGGGGTAATCTCATGAGTTAGTGCCTACCTTAGTTATTATGCATTCTCAATATCTCAACCGTCCCATTAAACGTGAATGGCTTAAAAATAATAACCACATGTAGTTAATCTAAAATAACTCTACCACAACCTTTCCCTTTTTTTAAATCAATTTTTTTAAACAATTTATTTATTTATTTTTGAGAAATTTTAATAACTAGCTTTGAAAACTTACAATCCTGAACTTGTTAGGTTTAGGAAAGCCCTAACTGCAGAAGGATTCGGAAACCCTGAGAATTTAGATTCCTCACCTGCTTTGGAGATTTGATTTGCCTCACAAAAATTATAAAAGGGACAGAGGAGACCGACAAATACGATTAAGGCATTATCCAGGCGTTTACAGTGCACAAACAGAGAGAGAGAGACACACGATAATAGAGTTTTTGATTGAGGGATTAAGGCAGAGTCTCTGTATATTATTACAAGACTGGGAATCTATAGATCTCGATATCAGAGGTAATTTTTTTTTCATTCTTTTGGCTTTCTTTGTTAAATCTAATCAACGTTTTATGATTGGATATCATATATCTGCTTAAATCTCCAGATTTTGAAACAGAAAATTTATGTCAGTTATTCACTGTGTTTATAGATGTATCTCAATTGCATAAGCAAAGCTCTTTCTTTCTTTGTGAAATCTATTTTACGTTTTATGGACTAGAAATTGTTTGTTTAGATTGTCTCAAATCAGGTGTGTGTATATATATATATTTGTGTGTAAATGATTGTGATTCCGCTTGCTTGCAAGGAATAGACGAGCAATTATTCGAAGAGATGGATAGAATCTCCAACTTACCTGACTTTATCTTGCATCGGATATTGTCTTTTCTCCATAGAAAAGATGCCGCTAGAACCTGTGTGTTGTCAAAAAGATGGACTTCTATTTGGGATTCCTTCCCAATATTTGAGTTTAACCAATACCTGTATATAAAGAGGAATTGCAGATTGACGCCCGAGTATGAAGAGCAAGTTAGGGGATTCCTGAATGTTGTTGATAAGTCCATGCAGAAATTCAGTCAAAAGAAGTTGCTAATGCAGAGATTGAGTTTCTTAATAGACAGTGTGGATCATAACTTTGTTTCGGAGATTAATAGATGGATGTTCTTAGCTCTCAACAATGGTGTTCAGGAGATATCCTTCAGGATCAGCACAGATTTGAAACGTCTTCCTGATTGTTATTATCCTTTGCCCGAAACATTGTTTACGGTCCAATCATTTAATGGTTCTTCTACCTTAGTTCATCTTCAAAACCTATCGCTGCAGCAGGTTCATATAAGGGAAAATATTATCCAAGATATTATCTGTAATTGTCCTAATCTCAAATATTTTGCTCTTGAACATTTTACTGGATTGAAAGCTATCGAGATTTCCAAACTTGAGAAACTCGAGTCGGTTAGTATTGTTCATGCTCTACCTAAAGGTCTACTTGACAGTGTTAGTGTTGATGCACCAAAACTTAAATACTTTAATTTTGACCCATTTTATTCAAATATGCCTTATAAAATCAGTTTGATTTCCTGCCATGATCTGAAAGAGCTACGCATAAGATGTTGTGGTGTCACAGATGATTGGTTGCATCTATATCTTTCTAGATTTCCTTTCCTTGAGAAGCTTGAAGTTAGGGTTTGCCCTAGGTTGCGAAGGGTTAGAATTTCTGGACAAGAACTTGAGACTTTTCGTCTTACTGGATGTGATAACATTGAGAGGATTGAAATTGATGCTCCAAATCTATCACTATTCTACCTAAGAACTCGTACTATTCCTGTACTAGTTCCAGAGAATGTTTCATGTCCGATGCAAGTTGAATATTCATCTAACACTGAACGCGGTAAAGTTGAGAGCTCTTTGTTCCATAAGTTAAGGAAATTTCTTGGAGATGGCCTCAGAGAGAGTATATTTTCGTAGAATATGTTGTGAACAACGAGGTATGGTCAGTAATGTTCTTAAGAAAATGTCACTATAACAGAGAAGATGTTACGTTTTATACTTTTCTTGAAACTCTTTTTGTTTTCTTTATCTTATAACCCATTACTTGCTTGTCGAATGAAGGTTTGTTTTGATCTTGAAGAGTTGAGACAATTGACAATTCCCCTATTGATCAAAATTGACCACTTAAAGGTAACTTCTATTGGACTTAATGCGTCGGTGGATTGTGCAACTGTTATAGATGGTCTGCTTTGGAGTTGTCATCCTATGACAATATCTGTTCCCCCTGGTTCATCGTTCCTAAACTATTTCATAAAGGTATGATTGGCCTTCTCTTAATTTTTCTAGAAAATGGCAACATAGTAACTTACATACTGATCATTATAGCTCGTATTGTTATAGGAGGTGTTTCTTCCGGTAAAGTGCTGTTAGAATAGGCTAATGAGCAACTTTGTTGTACTGAGAACTTGACATAGATCGTAGATTCGCAAATGTTTAGATGTAGGCAAAGCTTCGGAGTTTGGACATGGACTAGAAAGTGTTTTGACAGTTACTGTATTATTGTTGTTTGCCGATATATGTAGGTCCTTTGCAAGACGCTATTGGACAGAGAACACCCATCTTGTTGCGTTTCTTCTCAAGTAAAATGTTGGCGGCATGACTTGAAAGCTGTGAAGATCGAGAGTTTCGGAGGAATTGAAGATGAGCGGCTTCTACATTTAGATATGTTGTCAGACACATTGCCATCGCTTACAAATTATCAGGAAGTACGTTTGAACTTGGAGTGGGAGTTTTGAAAGCATCTGAGATGGCTTTAACTGTCGAGAGTTACTGCATCTATTTAGGTTGTTTATTTATTCGACTAATAAAGTTGATTTGGATGACAAGTGTAGTAGTTGTGTTATTTATCTTTGCTTTGGGAAATAAACATGTATTTTTAGATTTGATAAATTTAAATTTTTTTTATTATTCTTTGATAAATTCAAATCTTTGTTTTGTTATTATGTTGAGTTCGTGTCATTTTAACAACCCTACCACGTCAAAGAAATATATTTAAAGGGTATGATGTAGGAGCAACTTCAGCTTGATGTCGTTTGCAACTTAGTATATTCAGCTTGGTGTCGTTTTGTTACAGCCACTAGACTTTATTTTGTCATGGGCTTTATGGTATTGTTTGTTTGTGTTTGTGTTTTTTTTTTTTTTGGTTGTTGTTGTTGTTGTAAACATGGTCTTGTCGTTTTATTTGTTAACATGTTGCGTTTTACGATAGCTTTAGCCAGCTCATAAAGGGTAGAAACTCCAGCTTGTTGGTAGATTTTTGAAATTTGCTCAGTATTGAATTAGAAATTGCAGAGTGTTCTCTCCTTGTTCCTCCCTTTTGGGTGCTATTTAGGTGGATTTGGAGTACCAACTCCGTCCTACATCCGGGTTAGGCTCGTAAAATTTATCTTCTATGGACTTCCTACGTCAAGGTTGACATTGTCAATCTTTTCATCCATATTGTTTTCTGTTGTTTAACTTTGTCCTTAGACTAGAATATCCAAAATGGGAGATCAACTTATAAAGTTCCGATACCACAACTTTTCTATCCGACGACACATGGTGTGCAACAAAATTTTACGCTGCTCAGAAAGAAAATCCAAATTAAATGGTACCTAATTTTCACAAATTTCAATCTACGAGACGATCTTCAACATCGTAAATGGCTAAAGAAAATACCACTGCACACTGCTTAATACATCAAATATATATATATATATATATATAGTGAAAATAAAGCAAATATTTGGGTGCAAGAGAGTGGAGCTCGGGCTTGCACCACAAAAGATTACGATATTTTAGAAAGGAACTACGTTATAATAGAGTTAGTTGTCGAATTATTGCTTGGTTATGTGTGTAACTGATTGAATTTAACTTTGAAGTCATTGCAAAGAGAATTGCTCAACGTGACAATTTAACAAGATAGTTGAAGTGATATCAACACAAGTCTTGTGAATTTCTTTCCTTTCCTTTCCCCTTATTATTATTATTATTATTTTTTCACTCTTAACCTTCCAAAATTGTATGTCGAAATTTTTTTTTCCTCTTGTTAATTTCTTGAAAAGTAAGTAACTAGGTACCCAAACAGGGGATGGAGAAAACCTATCCTTCCTCGCCAACTTTAAACAGGTAAAATATTACTCATAAATTATTAGTCATTTTGATTGATAAAATCAAAATGATGAGGCTGAGGATAAACATCCTTATGTCACGTTTTCAAGTAGCGTAGGTATTAATAGACCAAAAAAGAGGTAGCTAAAGTATTTGGCATAAGACGATATAATTTAGCTATTAAGTAATTAACATGCACTTTTTTTTTTCCTCTCCAGTTTATAGTATTTAGGATTTTTATTTTTATTTTTCAATATCAACTAGTTTCATGTCAAGAATGATAGTATTTCTGCATTTAATAAGAGTAATTAATTCAAATAATCCCTAAATTATTTGCTAAATAATGGATAATAATGTGTGTGTGTATATATATATATATGTTTATATGGACACTTGGCACGTTTGGTTGTTGTCAGTCACTTAATATGTTGGTATAACCGGCTATCAAAGGTTGAGTGGGACTGTCTTAATGGGTTATTGGTAATTGGGGTTGAAGATCATGTGCGTAAAAGTCAATAGGAAAGGGAGATTGTGAAGTAATGGTGGAGGGAAAAACTACAATGTAAGGGAGTACTCCAATACAGAAAAACCATATGGTTGATGAAGTGGGTGACATATTATGGAATCTTTAATTTTTGGAGTGTTGCATCGATTAATTAAGCTTTTCAAGTGGTTTTACAACCAAAAAAAAAAAAAGTACTAAAAAATAAATAAATAATAAAAAATAAAAATACACACACACATAGTGAAACAAGTTGCAGTGAAAAGTACTCCGCAACATGGAAGGAGTAGTTGGTTCACGAGAACGAAAAAGAAAAGATTCCAACTTTTAGTAACACGTACACACATCAATACAATAGTACAAGTAGAAAGCGGCTAGAGAGTTTAGTACTTATGAAGCTCATGTGTATCGGGTTGACGTGATTTGCCAAGTCATCATTAAATTGCTAAGTTCATGGGATCGAGGTCAAGAAGAGGCGTGCTTTTGAATTGTGGGTAGTAAGAGAGGCATTAGCCGAAGAATTTGGAAGGTATTGAGTAAGTTTTTGCGGCTTAAATTTGTGTAAACTCTTTAATAGAGTATAAAATGATCCTTTAAATTAACAAACGTTAAAAATTTAGTAAAAAAATGTCATATGAATCACATGTATAAGGGTAATTATGATTTTTTTTTTTTTACACAATTTAATTTATTTATGCTATACCTATTATCTGTCTATCTAATTCTTAACTTTTGTCGACAAGACTTTAAGGAGCTTTTAACCACAAAAAAGATCGTGACCAAATCGTAACTTCCTAAAAAAAATTAGTAACCAAACGAACAATTTACTTTTTTTTTTTTTGTGACACATCTTAATCTTATCACGCACAAAAGTCGAAGACTCCTAAGTCGTTGACCAGAAATCTTAAACCTTTAAAACATATGCTAGCGCAAGATTACTATATCCTCAAGAAATGAAACTCTAGGAAAATAGATACTATATCCTCAAGGAAAGGAAATCTAGGAAAATAGACTTTGAGCAAGTCATCTCCGATGCTACACTAAGTCAGAGATAATTCTTTCAACCCATAACAGGAAGTCAAATTGATGCTACAAGGTAGTTTCGGTACATAACATATGAACTCGGAGCGTTTAAGATTCGGTGCATCAATGACAATCCTCTCAATTTCATGTATATGTCCAGGAGCCCCAACACCAAGCACCTCAAGTTTGTCAAGTTTCGCAATCTCAAGGAGTTTTTAGTCCGCTAAAACTCTAAAAAACCAATATCCTTATTGTTGGGACAGTTACGAACAATATCCCGAATAAGGATTTCACATACGTAAACCTTAACACCATTATCAAGAGCTAATGACATCCGTCCGTCGATAATCGCTAACAAGTTGAGATCAATACAAGACATAGTGAGCTTCAATCTCCTCATTTGCAACTTCTTCTGAATGAATTTCTTAAGGGACTTGCTCCCTAAACTCTAGGTATAACGGGGACATTGTTTTATTTAGTTACGTTTTATATATTCAAATATAGGGAAAGAATCCCAAATAGAACTCCACTATTTGGACAATACAGTAGTTCTCACAGCTTACTTTCTTGGGAGATGCAAGATAAACGGAGGCAATTAAAGGGTGATTTTTTTAATAAATAAATTAAGGGGTAATTTTAATCTAATCGTTTATAAGCATATGTTACAATCAGCAAGTGCCACTATCAATAATAAGGATCTCACAAGCATTATTTGTCTCACAGCTAAGTTGGCTTTAACAAGTCAAATACTTGTCACTAAATGTTTGGATTTGAATCATCTTATCGCGTTCGTCAGGTTTGTGGATAATTCACTTCATGCGGGGTCAATATATTATGTGAAGAGCCATCCACTCTTGACTTATCTAGACATGTCAATCTCTATCCTTATTATTAGGATGTTCATATTTTTAATAGGTTTCACTTAAGATTAGTGGATAAAGATTTTTATTTTTTTTTTTTAAATTTAAGATGGGGAATTCGAATTACACATCTTTAAGTGGTGAATGTGGTATTACTGCTAAATTATGCATGTAACCATAAAAGTTTTAATATAATAATAATTAAATGTAAAAATTAAAATAGAAAACCAATAAAATTAACAAAAGATAAAATTTTCATTTATATGAATATTTTGAAACATGAACAATGATAGATTCAATTAGTAAAATCTAATTTAACGAGTTCATAAACTTGTTTTATTAATATGATAAAACGACATGTCATATAGTAAAAAAATCTTATTTTTTAATGGATCGTAAAGTTATTCTTTATTAGGATATCTAAGCATTTTATTAAAAGCACCTCGTCAATGGGTAATATTCGTCAAATAAGGCCCTAGAGATATTTCTAAACCTCTCCAAGCGAAGGCAAGGAAAAAAGAATTGCAGATATCATTACCTGACAGGGTATGAAGCTAAACGAAATATAAATCCTAACTTGTTTAACAATCCTCAAATAGAATTCTTAATCCGAATCCTAAAAATAAACAATAAAGAGTCCCAATCAAACTCAAACTGAACTTAAAATACAATAATTAAATAAAATAGGAATCTTAATTAAACTCTAATTTCCTAATATATCTATAAATAAAATAAAATAGAAATCCTAATTAAACTCGAATTTCCTAATATCTTCTCTTGCCCCAGATTAGAAAAATTTATATATTTGCTTGGATTTCCAGATTTGGGAACAGAGAGATGTGTGAATGACATTGGTTTGCTTTGCTAGGAACGGACGGTAAAATAGATGAGAAGGAGATGTATAGAATCTCCAACTAACATGACTTTATCTTGCATGAAATATTGTCTTTTCTCCCTGGAAAAGATGCAGCTATAATCTGTGTATTGTCGAAACGATGGAATTTTATTTGGGATTCCTTTCCAATATTTGAGTTCGGGCAATCCATTTATGTAAAAGGTAGTCGCAGTTGGAGGCCCGAGTATATGGAGAAAGTAGGAAAATTCATGAACTTTGTGGACATGTCCCTGCTCAAATTCAATCAGAAAAAGTTGTGAATGGAGAAATTGTGTTTGTCCATGCCTTTTATAGATCATAACTTGGCTTCGATGCTTTAGGGATGGATGTTATTAGCTCTCAATAATGGTGTTCGGGAGTTATCTCTCATGGTTGCTACTGAGTAGAAAGGTTTTACTCAAAATTACTCTACTTTTCCTCAAACATTATTTGCAAAATCAGTAACAGGTCGTTCCACCTTTGATCGACTCGAGAAACTATCACTGCAGTGTGTTTTTATGAGTAACGATGTTGTCCAAGATATTATCCGTCATTTGTCGTAACATCAAATGCCTTTCTCTTCAACAATTTTCTGGACTGAAAACTCTTCAGATTTCCAAACTTGACAAGCTTGAGTCAGTATTTTGTATCCTGCAGATGAAGATGAACTTGGCAGTATTAGTATTGATGCACCAAACCTTAAATAATTTAGTTTTGATTCTTATCCTCTACCAAAATTGCCTTGTAAAATCAATTTGACTTCCTGTCACGATCTAAAAGATTTACGTTTATGTCTGTGTGATATTACGGATGAGTTATTGAATGGCTATCTTTCTAGATTTCTCTTTCTTGAGAATCTAGAAATTAGTGGCGCCCCCATGTTGCGAAGCGTTAGAATTTTTGCTCAGCAGCTCAAGAGTCTTTGCCTTCGTAAATGTGACAACATTGATGATTCAGATTGATGCACCAAGTATATCATTATTCAAATTTAGAACTTGTATTATTCCTGATTTAGTTTTGGAGAATGTTACATGTCGGATGGAAGTTGAATATGGCAATTACACCACAGATCAAAATTGACCATTTAAAAATAACTTCGTTTGGAATCGAAGTATCAATGGATTGTGCAGCCCTTATAGAAGGTCTACTTTGGGTTTCTAGTTTAGATCTCACCGCAGTATTTTATTTATTATCTGTTTATTTTTTTGTATATAGTTTTCTAATCATGTAATGGACAAAAATCAAATTACCGTGCCACATACCCCAAAAAAAAAACAAAAAAACAAAAAAACAAAATCAAAAAGGTTGTGACTTTATATGACGTCGTACAACTTTTCATAAATTCTTTCTAGCCGTTAAACTTCCTTGAACTAAGCTTCTAAAAAATAACGAGGGAAAAAAATCTCTGTCATCAAGACTTTTTGTTGAAATCACATTCTTGCATGGAAGTACAAAGATCAGAGAATTTTGTAACTAAGATCAGTAAATGGCGGGGAGGAGGAGAAACTGATTAAACATCTAGATGGCATAATCTCGAGTAACAAAGTCGACATATTTGCATTATAATTGAGTACGAAAATTTGCACAAATTAGAGACAGTTTATGCAAATATAAAGACATTAAAATAAGCTTTGGCAAAACAGAAAATCAACAACTTATAATTTTTAAACAACTTATAAAATTTAACGACTTATAATTTTTATTAGGTAATAATTAAATTAATGTCGATATATGTATGTGTCTGTGTTATAAAAGGGGTGTAGTAAGAAAAGCTTAATATGATATTCGGTAAAATTATCGAGCAAAATTAAATAATTTCTTCTGAAAATCCCAGTGAAAGTAGTAGTATGCAAAAGCATTCAATCATATTAATACCTTGCTGATGACTAAATTATAGAAAGTTATCATATTTTCATCCGCAAAAAACAAAAACTAATCATATGCATTATATATTATACATTGTACATTCTCAACTTTGCCGGACCAAGCAACTGAATATGGGAATTGCGTGCACTGAAGGGATCGTTGTAGTATGGTGAGTTGTATATTGAGTGCATATGTCAGCCAACCCAACGGCGGAATCAGATTGTTGCGAACCTATTGTTTTGATAATTTGGTTTTAGAATAAAGTTCTTTCATCCTTGTTAATCTGGATTTTTGTAGAACTCCATTCTATCATTCGGCTGCTTTCTAATTTCAGCGCTAAATTTAATATATGATTTTATATTGTTTTTGGCGGGTTGTTTAATGTTTTTGGTACCTTAATTTCAATGTCTTTGAATCATCAATATCACTGACCGTTCTTTAGTTGGAATGGTGAACTAATGTCCTGAATCCAATCTGTACTATCCAAAATGTTTGATCCGATCCCTACTGGTTGGATTGTTTTGGTTTTTGTTTTGTTTCTACTCTGTAAGACTCCTTTATTACACCTAGTACCTGCATTCACATTAATTTTTTTTTGATAGTTAAGATGGTCGTCAAACAAGAGGTGATCTTGGAAACGAACCTAAATGTTCTTAAGAAAATACGTCCTGTTGATGATTGGTCTTCACTGGAGACTTGCAGGATTAAGGTGTGTTCTTACTGTTGTCTCAATTAATAGAAATAGCTGTTTAACATATATTTTATTTCATTAAAACTCGTGTATTGAACATCTTATATTATGTGCGAGAATTGTGGGAGGAAATAACTCTCGGGAGACCACAGAATGGGAGGAAATAACTCTTGGAAGACGGGTGGGCAAACACAAGTGGATTCTAGTCAGAGAAATCGAGGTACATTTAAGATTATTTTTTTAAAAAAAAATTTTAAAGCTCTAGAATATTATGTCCTATTAGATAAATGAAGGTTAACTGAATCAATGCAATTTTACAGTACAAACGGTGCCCTAGGAAGGCTCAAATCTTTGTAAACGAGTTTACTAGAAAAAAGAGGGAGGATGATGTTCTGGTCATTCGCCTACAGGCAAATGGGCCCCAACCGAGGGACAATTTTATGCAGTTTGATACTGAATTCGTCGCTGAAGATGTAAGGGATTTTTTATCTCTACTTTTTTCTTCTTGCAATTAACGAGATGTTCTTCTTGCAATTAAGAATTAACGAGATGTTGCAATTAACGAGGTTTTTACGAGATGTTCTTCTTGCAATTATCGAGGTTTTTAATTTTAATTCGTATTTCACCAACATCGTCGCATACGAGAGGATTGTCAACCAAGTACGAGTTGCTTGAAAACGAGGTCATGACTTCACAATATGAGATCAAGAGCAATAAATTTATAAATACTATCTCCTCATGGTCTTATATAGACATATTGACGGAGTGTAAGTTAGTAAGTTACCAATGTGGGACTTCAAAACCTCAGTCTTTGTACACATAACAAAACGTAAATAAATATATATGAGTGTTTTGTAACATCATCAAAAAAGCCGATGTGGATAGATGGTAGCGAGTGTTATTTTCCACATGAGAAGTAAGGATTCGACTCCTTCACTGAGCCAAATTTTGAATTTTTTTTTATTTTTTTTATTTTTAAGTAAGGAAGCTAGTTCGGATCGGTTAAACCTGAACCTAGAAGAATTGGAACCGAAACTGACCGCCATATGATTAGTTTGATTCGAGTATTCAACATTGCATATTCATTATGTGTCGTTCGATCCAATTTGTGGTGTGATTCTTTCAGCTATGTTGGCTGAATCTTTTTTTTTTTTTTTTTTTGGGTACAACCCTTCATATAGTTGTCATGAGGTCCTAAACTAAAAGAAAAAAGAAAAAAGCATAAAACTTGTATCAAGAACTGTTAAAATCAACAATTTTAATTGCCCAACAAAATTGATTGATGTTTTAGTGCAACCTTCTTTTTTAAGTTAAATTTAACCAAAATCTTTAACTTCAAAATTTCCATAATTATTGATGCATGGCATTCCATCAATAACAAGGCATTGGCACTATTCTGAACCAGTCAGACGACAAGTCACTTGAGGGCTGTCTACTAGAACGACTTGTCGGTCTCTCTTTCCTTTCTTTTGTTGTCGTTTCTTTAAGTTTGTATTTGGTTTGTTGTCGTTGCTGAGAGAGAGCACTAATTTCTTTTTAATAGCCGTACTTCGTCATTTTTTAAAACAGACTGTTTGGCTAAACTTTTCATTCTGATTTTTCTTTGTAACCTTGACGGTTAAATTAGAGAATTGATTTCCAGTTCATAATAACTGTAATGGGAGCAATTTTGATGGAGAAGTACGGAAGAAGAACAATTTTTATCGTAAGAAAAGTTACTTAGCGTTTCTGTACTTACGATGAAAAACCAGCTAAAAATACAAGCTTTTCTTAACTATTAGAAATGCTTATTCCTTATCCTTTCCCCCCTTTTTTAGTGAGCAAAGACATGCTAGTTGTGTATAAAGGTTTCAGCAACTGGGATATTTGTAGGCTGCATTATGGCAGGAACATCTTTTCTTTTCTCAAGGTGGATCATCTCTGTGTGATATATGAGTTTCTTAGGGTCTGTTTGGACCGTTAGTCCAAACTAACATTTTCAAACTTTTTTTTGTCTTTTTCTTCAAAAGTTTTTGTCTTTTTCTCAAAAATTTTTTTGTCTTTTCTGAAAAGTCAACACAATTTACTATTTAAACTTAAAAATCTTAACTCAAACTTACACACCAAACAGGCCCTTAATGTTTATCTTATTATGGAATCAGGGTCATGGTTTGCTACTTGAGTGGGAACCCATAGTGTTGGTAGACATTTCAACTTCAAATTTAATAACTTAACACCATCTTCGTTTATTTCCCCTTGAGAAATGGATGCTTTAATGATCTTTTATCCATTTTGAAAACATATTTACATAGCCTTTTTCTCAATCGGAAGAGTGGTCCTTTGGGTGGTGATAATGTCTGTGGTAACTTAATATCGTCAAAGATGAAATTCTTAAAACACCTACCGATAGAAAGAGAACTCATTTACTATATCAGTTTGTAGTAAAAAGTTTGTTTGATACAAGCTACATCAGCAGCTATAGAAATGCAGCCATGCTTCTACAAATTGTTTTTTATTATATACATTGCACATTGAATAATATTCTATGTTTTTTATTGTTAAACATGCTCATTAACTAGCTATATGAAAAGTAAGATACAAATAAAGATAAGAGTTACTATTGCTCTTTGGAGCTTTTCACCACCTTCGTTCATTTATTGCTAAGTTGGTTTTGAACTTTTAACTTTATGTAATTTTGATTTTTGAAATTTTTTTTGTAGTTGGAATGCCCCTAAACTTTTAAAATATTGTTATAATAGTCCTTTACGTTAATTTTTATATGTAATCCATTAGTTAGCATCACTTTTTGACCAAATCACTAACAGATTTCGTTTAAAAATTAATTAAAATGACAATTGCAGCAACATTTTAATAGTTAAGGGGCATTCTCTATTCTTTTTTTTGTAGCTGTATTGATCATAAATTATAAAGACGTTACTATAGTAGTCTTTTTCTTTAATTTTTTGACGGAATACAAAGTTAGGTCTACTTTTTGACTAAATTACTAACAGATTCCGTTAAAAATTAACGAAAAGGTCTATTGTAGCAACATTTTAAAAGTTTAGGGGCATTCTAGCTATGAAAAAAAGTTCAAGAATCAAAGTTACATAATGTTAAGAGTTTAGGATTAAAAGAGCAATTTATCTGAAGTTTATTGATGTTTCTACAATTATTATTTCTTTTTAATTTTCTTGCTGATGTACAACAAATTCTTTAGACCTTTTATGATGTTGAGAAGAGAGTGAAAAAAAAAAAAAAAAAAGGCTAGCTACACGTCATACGTGAACAAAAATATGCGAGAAAAATGAAGTCTTGTTATTTTTGAGGTATGTTACTTCATTAAACTCTAATTTCCTAATATATCTATATAAAAAAATATATATAAATCCTAATTAAACTCGAATTTCCTAATATCTTCTCCTGCACCAGATAAGAAAAAATTTATATATTTGCTTGGATTTCCAGATTTTGGAACAGAGAGATGTGTGAATGACATTGGTTTGCCTTGCTAGGAACGGACGGTAAAATAGATGAGAAGGAGATGGATAGAATCTCCAACTTACCTGACTTTATCTTGCATGAAATATTGTCTTTTCTCCCTAGAAAAGATGCTGCTATAACCTGTGTATTGTCGAAACGATGGAATTTTATTTGGGATTCCTTTCCAATCTTTTAAGTTCGGGCAATCCATTCATGTAAAAGGTAGTCGCAGTTCGAGGCCCGAGTATATGGAGAAAGTAGGAAAATTCATGAACTTTGTGGACATGTCCCCGCTCAAATTCGATCAGAAAAAGTTGTGAATGGAGAAATTGTGTTTGTCCATGCCATTTATAGATCATAACTGGGCTTCGATGCTTGAGGGATGGATGTTATTAGTTCTCAATAATGGTGTTCGGGAGATATCTCTCATGGTTGCTACTGAGTTGAAAGGTTTTACTCAAAATTACTCTACTTTTCCTCAAACATTATTTGCAAAATCAGTAACGGGTCGTTCCACCTTTGATCGCCTCCAGAAACTATCACTGCAGTGCGTTTTTATGAGTAACGATGTTGTCCAAGATATTATCCGTCATTTGTCGTAACATCAACCGTCTTTCTCTTCAACAATTTTCTGGACTGAAAACTCTTCAGATTTCCAAACTTGACAAGCTTGAGTCAGTTAGTATTTTGTATCCTGCAGATGAAGATGAACTTGGCAGTATTGGTATTGATACACCAAACCTTAAATAATTTAGTTTTGATTCTTATACTCTACCAAAATTGCCTTGTAAAATCAATTTGACTTCCTGTCACGATCTAAAAGATCTACGTTTATGTCTGTGTGATATCACGGATGAGTCATTGAATGGCCATCTTTCTAGATTTCTTTCTTGAGAATCTAGAAATTAGTGGCGCCCCCCTGCTGCGAAGCGTTAGAATTTCGGCTCAGCAGCTCAAGAGTCTTTGCCTTCGTAAATGTGACAACATTGATGATTCAGATTGATGCACCAAGTATATCATTATTCAAATTTGGAACTTGTATTATTCCTGATTTAGTTTTGGAGAATGTTACATGTCCGATGGAAGTTGAATATGGCAATTCCACCACGGATCAAAATTGACCATTTAAAGATAACTTCATTTGGAATCGAAGAATCAGTGGATTGTGCAGCCCTTATAGAAGGTCTACTTTGGGTTTCTAGTTTAGATCTCACCATAGTATTTTATTTATTATCTGTTTATTTTTTTGTATATAGTTTTCTAATCATGTAATGGACAAAAATCAAATTACCGTGCCACATACCCCAAAAATACCAAAAAAAAAACCCCCCAAAAAAACAAAAAACAAAATCAATAAGGTTGTGACATTATATGACGTCGTACAACTTTTCATAAATTCTTTCTAGCCGTTAAACTTCCTTGAACTAAGCTTCTTAAAAATAACGAGGGAAAAAAATCTCTGTCATCAAGACTTTTTGTTGAAATCACATTCTTGCATGGAAGTACAAAGATCAGAGAATTTTGTAACTAAGATCAGTAAATGGCGGGGAAGGGGAGAAACTGATTAAACATCTAGATGGCATAATCTCGAGTAACAAAGTCGACATATTTGCATTATAATTGAGTACGAAAATTTGCACAAATTAGAGACAGTTTATGCAAACATAAAGACATTAAAATAAGCTTTGGCAAAACAGAAAATCAACAACTTATAATTTTTAAACAACTTATAAAATTTAACGACTTATAATTTTTATTAGGTGATAATTAAATTAATGTCGATATATGTATGTGTCTGTGTTATAAAGGGGGTGTAGTAAGAAAAGCTTAATATGATATTCGGTAAAATTATCGAGCAAAATTAATTACTTTCTTCTGAAAATCCCAGTGAAAGTAGTAGTATGCAAAAGCATTCAATCATATTAATACCTTGTTGATGACTAAATTATAGAAAGTTATCATATTTCATCTGCAAAAAACAAAAACTAATCATATACATTATATATTATACATTGTACATTCTCAACTTTGCCGGACCAAGCAACTGAATATGGGAATTGCGTGCACTGAAGGGATCGTTGTAGTGGTGAGTTGTATATTGAGTGCATATGTCAGCCAACCTAACGGCGGAACCAGATTGTTGCGAACCTATCGTGCGGTCAGAAGACTGACTTGGTTGGGTGTTGTCTGCTCTTTCTCGTTCTGGTTTGTTGTACTTTTTCTTACAAGTTTCCCTGTTATGCCCAAGTTCATTGCAAATGCCGCATCTTTTTCGTTTACCGGTTGCTTGTCTTGCATCCTTCGTATTCTTCGATTGAGTGTCGTCTTTCTCTTTTCCTTTTGTTTTGTTGACGGCAGGGTCTCTAACATTTTCATGTCTTGCAGCAACTTCCTCATCAAAACCAAGCAGTGCCATATTATTTGATCCCTGTCTCTGATTGAAAAGAGCCTTAAACTTCTCTGTTAACCTTCTGATTTCTTGTTGTGCTTCTGCAAAGGTGTCTGCAAACTTGCAAGCATGGTAGGAGAGGGAATTGTAATCCGATGTCAGAGCCCCTAGTCTCGTTGTGACTTCGTTAACATTGGGCAGAAGTAGTTTTGACCGTGAAACGTTTAGATCGAAGACCATCTTTGCATCCTGTCGCCACCTTGATTTCATCAAAGAGTCCGGAATGTGTAGAATACTCAAGTGTTTCATAACTGCAAAAATATGACAACAGGGGATACCATCGGTTTCAAAAAGAAAGCAGGTACACCACAGGTGATTTTGAGCAGCCGAGAATCTAACTTGGTCGCATACCTCTCCAAACCCAAACTTCGACAATTTAAATATCTTGCGATCATTAATGCTATCACAAGAGGTAACAGAGTATGCATTCTGGCTACATATTTCTTTTGCGACAAGGTTGTAGATTGCCCTTGTCAACTTGGAAGCGACCTGGCGGTTGTAGGGGTTGAGAGGGTCTGACTCTGGAATTTGTGGTGAGGTGTGCCTGCTGGTGAAATCATCATGCATCTCAGTGTGTCTTATATTCTGGATTCCCGCATCTATCTGGCAAACAAAGTCCCGCATCAGGTGCTTACTTTCTAGAAAGGGCCTCATATATGAACTCATGGACTCGCACAGTTGAGAGGTACGCATGCCTCCAAAGAAATGACCCCGCAAGAAGGTTTCCGCCCAACTCCGTTTCTTTGCATACAATGTCCTTGCCCAGTCATTATCTTCTAGACGGAAATCTTGTATTAGTTTTCTCCACATATCTTCGAACTCAGGTTCACTGTGGTAGTTGTACACCAATTTGCTCAACTGAATTTTAAATTCTCCATCAGGGACATTGTTTCCTGCATCGGTCTCCAAATGACATGCACAAAGGCGATGAATTGAGTTTGGCAAAACCTGTGATACTGCACTTCTCATGGCATCATCTCCGTTAATGAGGACGACTTGTGGACGCTTATTGTTCATGCAAACCAAGAACTGTTCCAATACCCATGTGAAAGTCGATGTCGTTTCATCTGATAGAAGGGCAACAGCAAACACAGTAGGTTTGGAGTGATGATTTATCCCAGCCATTATCAAAAGTGGCTTGTTGTACACGTTTGATCTGTGCATTGTATCAAATGCAAGAACATCTCCAAACATTGCATAGTCACGGCGAGATATCCCATCTGACCAGAAAATCGTGTCTAATCTGTCCTCATCGTCAACATTAAATCGACAAAAGAAATTTTCATCCCTAATGGCAAGACACGTTAGATACCCCAGAGCACCCTCACAGTCCGTTTCTACTCCCCCCGCTCTACCGTTAGCACCAAACTTCTTGTGCTGCATTTTCCTCTGAAACCATAACCTTTCCCGTCCCCCACTTTGCTGTGCAATGTTTTCCAGGACGCTATATGATCTTATACCGACCCCCCCCGACCGCTTCATCTTGAGTAAGTACTGACTCAGGAACTTGCTGGTTCGTGCTCGCAACAGGGACTAGCTGGTTCGTGCTCGCAACAGGTACTTGCTGTTTCGACCGAAGAAACTGAATCTCCGAGAGCGAGGCCAACTCATGATTGTGATCAGGATTGAAGGAAGTTGCAGTCCACATGTTTGTCTGTCTATCAAGGGTAACCTTAAAATCGGCCTTGCACCCAGTCCTAGTAATGGCCTTAGCTTCTTTTTTCCGGTTACGCAAATGGAGCCACTTTTCCTTTCGGAATCCTTCTCTCGAGCACACCCAGTACCTCTGCCACTCGGTCCTGTCCTTATCACGCCGGACATTCTCTTTCCGGACGGTGAACCCCTTCCATTTAGCATAGGTGTAATAGAATTCATGCCAGTGATTGACGGACTCAAGTTCCTTTCCGACCACGTCGTCCGCCACGATCTCATGGGGCGGCTTATCTATGTCTAGAAGCTCCATAATTTTCGACCAATCCAAAAGTTCAGTCCTTTCCTGGTCATCAGCTTGTGGCTGGGAATCAGCCTCCATCCTATGTTCCTTTTGTTGGCAAAACAACGTCAAAATTCGGATCAAGTGTTTGTGTTTGATTATCTAGTTGCAGTCCTACGTTGTAAAGGAAATTGTTGGAAAACACAAAATAATATATATATATATATATACATACATACATACATATATATAAGGTCTGAGCAAAGATGAACAATGTATGGGAAATTTTCTTCCGATCAACAAAAAATACATAAAAAGATTAATTTTTTATGAACGGGGTTAAGAGAATACCTGGAAATTTTGCCGAGGAATCGGAAGTAGTCAACTACCAGGGCTCCGGTTGGACTCCGGGACTGAAATGCGCAACTGAGACGAACTTCGAAATTCTATGTGAGGGCTACGGAACGACGTCGTTTGAACAGTCCCTCCCGTCCCTCCCTTTTTGAATAGAACTGTTTTTGTGTTCTCCGGGTCGGGTCTAATCACACTTTGTAGCGGGTCGAGTCGGTCAATCGGGTTGTGAGGTCGGGGATTTTATGCTGCCCTAGTGGGGGTGGTGTTTGGCTGATTGAATAACCGTATGTTCGACAGGATACGAGGAAAGGAAAGTGAGAAGAGCAGAAAATCGCAAACATGACGGGTAAAATCTAATTACGATTTTGTAATTTGATCTTGATTGATTTGGATCTTCAAAGCATGTCGCTTTTGTGCTAACATTCTATTAGTGTGTTATTAAAGTAGAAAAAAAATGGTGAAAATAAGTTCAGCTTGTTTACTGCGCTGCTGATTGCTGTTATGGCGATGGCAATTTCACAGATTTCTGATTCATTATGCGACTGAATTATATTGATGTTGTAACACTTGTTGACTGTGATATTGAACTAAGCCACGAATTTTATTTTATTTTATTTTATTTTCAAATTGCAATTCAAGTTCACTACTCTGTCATCGGAATGGTGGAATAATGTAGTATTTATCTGTTTGGAAAACTGTATACAGACCATGCACAGGAGCAGGAGATGGAAATTGAAGCATTGGAAGCCATTCTTATGGATGATTTCAAAGGTATAATATATAGTCATATTAGCATGCTTGGGAGATTTTAAGCTGTTATTATGGTCTTTCTTTTCATTTACTACATGCAATCAACTACTTTTTTTTTCATATCAGAAATTCACTCAGGAGAGAGTGGGTTGAATACTTCCAACAGGTGCTTTCAGATCATAGTGTCCCCACAGGTATATGATATATCTATATGTATGTATGTATGTATGTATCTTATGTATGTATGCATGTATGTATATTTTAATGCCCATGCTGAGCTTGAGGGGAAAAAAGGTGTTGAATTTCACTAATGCAGAAAATTTTACAGTTGGGCATAAGTTAGAAATTTCTATGGGGTTTTAACTTTCACTATCATCTTAGAATGCCTCCTATTTGTTTCCCGTTTACAATATGGCTTAAAGTGACTGAAACTGCCTTTAAATGCATCTTTCTGCTCTATGCTCGGCAGGACGATGAAGTTGATTTTGATTCAACTCCAGGTTAGTTACACTATGGACTTTTGAAGTTTTGGGGATTGTCTTATGTGTTTTAGTTTTGAATCTTTAGACTTACTTTAAACTTAACATTTTTTAAAACATCTGTTGCAGTTCAGTTGGGTTTGATTTTCTCGCACACAGAAAAATATCCGGATGAACCTCCACTTTTAAATGTTAGAAGGTAAGCTGTTCAGCGTTCACGTCAAGTCATGTCAAGTTACTCAAAGGAGCGTAACTGGAATAATAATCTTTGTACTCAAGTAAAATATCTTATGGAAAAGTTTTAAACTAGTTTTCGATGCGAATTATAGATGTTGGGTGACAATATTGCTGTGGTCCTCATAACTCCAAATTGCTATGTCATGCTGCTGATAACTCTCTTCCAACAATACCTCGCTCTCTGTTTTTTGTTTGTTTTGAATAATCACTGACGAGAACTTAATTTTGGCTTTCCCAATGATGGGTTTTTTCCCCCCTTTGCTGTCTTCAGTTTACGAGGAATACACACAGAAGATCTTAGATTACTGAAAGAGAAGCTTCAACAAGAGGTATCTTTTGTCCATTTCCTAGCTCGTCTTGCATTTTGAATTATACAGTACGTCTTTCTTGTCCAGAACATGCTAATAAGATTAAGAGTGACGGTCCTTAGTAGCATAAGTGTAGGCTCTTGTGACATTATGTTAATTTAATTGAAGTAATCTGATGAAACTTAGACAACTTATAATTGCATTTAGGTGATTGGTATGATGTGAAGTTGTTGAAATAATATGCTGATTCTAGTTCTATTCTACTCTTTTCAGGCATCTGAAAATCTTGGTATGGCTATGATCTACACACTAGTTACATCAGCTAAGGAATGGCTTTCAGAACGATTTGGTCAGGACAGCAACATCGAGAACGCTGAAGCAGCAGAAGCAGAAAAAGAAGATGTATGGTTCTTTATCAACCATCTTTATCTCACTTATTGTGGTTGCTATGTATTATTAAAATTTCTGTATTTGATTTTTAAAATGTAAAACAAAAGGGGGGAGACTATGAAAGTTCCATTAAACTCTAGCACATGTTTGCATGCTTTGGGGAAGCTATATCCATTCTTTACTAGAACTTCTTTTAGAAAGTTTAAAGCTTTTCAAAGAAAATTATCCCCTCCTAAAAGCAACTTTCAGGCTTTAAGAACCAAAAGCTGCTGTCTAAAAGCCATGTTAAGAAGACAACGAGTTACTTGTGGTCTGCATGTTTCCATGGGAGTAGAACTGAACATGGTTGTAGATATTACTATGATTGTTGCTAACAGGAATCTGTCACTTCCCTTTTATGTTTTCAGATAGTTGTGCCACATGGAGAACCAGTGACTGTTGAAACATTCCTGGCTTGGAGAGAGAGATTTGAAGCGGAGTTGGCACTTGAACGTGCCAAGTAAGTCATTTTGTCTTACAATTTCTTTCTAATGTCATGCTTTCAACATAAGCATGCGCCGATAGTGAAATGGTAGTGCATGCATCAGATTTGAAAGATGGTTTGATTCTTTATTATGATATAGGATTATTGATGTATCTCAACCATACAACATATGAAGTCATCTTGTGGCACATCCAGCATTCAATAGTCAAATCCATTTAATAACAACTTTTTTCACGGATGATAACTTCCTTTTTTTTTTTTTCCTTAGAAAAACTTGTCTTACATTGCACAACCCATCTGGCATTCCAAAAACGAAATATCTTCCTTATGCATTCAATAGTAAGGGTAACGTCACATGATAAATTGATTACACGGCATCTCCGTCTGGCTGGAAACGTGGGCGAGCTAGTTAGACTTGCACTATTGGTATCAAATCTAAGGCTTTTGGAAATCAGTACTCTTCAAGAAAAATAGATTACTGATATAGTTTTGCTGTCGGCCTTCCATTATCATCAGTTATGCTCTGATTTTCAGGTTGATGCCTGAGTCTGCACTAACAGCACCCAAGGATAAGAAGCTCACAGGCAGACAGTGGTTCGAAAGTGGAAGAGCTTCTGTGGTAATTCTTTTTTCCTTTTTACTTCGTACCTCCCTCAAACATAGAGAAATATTGCAGAAAATACTAGTACTTAATAAGGAATTGGTAGTTAATCTCCAATCTTTAAGTTTAGATGGTACGAAGAAAATAATTTTAACCTCAATTTGAAACATAATTCTGTCCGACACGCACTCTTTGAAATGTAAAAATGAGAAAAAGAACTTCTTGTGAGGAATGAGCAATAATATACAGCCTATCTCTTTGTTCTGCAGAGAGGTGCAGCCACAGTCAATGAAGGATCTGATGAAGAGGACGAGGAAGATATCGACTTCGATGATGATGATTTTGAAGGTGAGACTCTCAGGCCTGGCACACGAGTTCATTTTAATTGTTACAAAAACTATCATAAACACATCGATAAGCTTCTTAAATGTGGATATGATTGGTGAGCATCCTCGTTCAAAAATAAACTATGATGACACGATCTCATTTCTTGGGCGTGATTGCAGATGACGAAGAAGATATGCTCGAGCACTATTTGGCTGAGAAATCAGATTCATCCTCACATTCTTCAAAGAGAGCCAACTAATCGAACGTTCCTCGAGCATTGATTGGCCTTAAAAACTTGCACTCCCCCTTTCTTGACGTCGTCTTTGCATGTACTTAGTGTGATAAACATGTCTTTTAGGTTAAAGATGTAATTACCAAGGGGTGATAAAAAGATCATGCTGTAATTTAGAAACTTTGTTCATCAATTTAAGTACTAATTTTGCAAGAGACATACAATTGAAAGCACCAAAAAAAAAAAAAAAACAACGAAGAAGAAGAATAATTTTTGTCACCGTACATGCTATATCCGACTGCCTTGCCTTATTTATCTTTACGTTTTAAAGACTAAGTTTTAGTTCAGGTATATAGTCAAAATGATCATATCCCGTAACAGCTGAAGTAGAGTTTCTACACTGCATTACAATAAATGGTTAAATTTTATTTCCAGTCTTACTTCTAAATAGTCGAAAATAGTCGACAAGAGTGCGATTAGCACATTTGCATCTAAATTGGTGCGATACAGAACACTTCCCTACCATGAATATTTTGAGGCTCTTCTGCCACCATTATAAAGACTACCAGAGTCTATAATCACTGCACAGTTTTCCTAAATTATGCGTTTATTTCAATTTCCGCTCCGCAAACTGCCCTTTTCCATGCACAACCTATTAAGATGCACATATGTTACAATGGAAGCTCCTATAACTTCAATGTTACATTGGATGAGCGTAGTCGCATGGATCTCCAATCCATACCGAAATTATTCAGTAATGATCTGAAGCTTTGCTACCAGCATACATTTATCTCTCAGGTAGGAGGAACCATCTTGTGAAGTGCATTTAAGTAGTTTTGCAACATCTGCTATACACATCCTTGATCGGTCATGGCTTGTGCAACGGTCAAGAAAGCAGAGATGACAGCTCCGTGTGCCAAAGCCCTGTCAAGCAAGCAAGCATGAAAATCTGAGTGGAAAAGGAGAATTGGTCCTTTTGGGATTGAGGAGTATAATGTGAGTACATCTTCCCATGTTTCCAGCATCTCATGCAGTGTATTATTAGGTCGCAATTTGCATAATCATGCCCTTTTTTTTTTTAATAAGGTTGTTGGGGGCAGAAGAATGCAGACCAAAAAGGCAAACAGACACATATTGATGGAACAAATGAGGGGCAAAAGTACTAACTCGGGGCTCTCTTTCTGATAACCAAAATCAGTCGCGGCTTTGAGAGCTCTCTGGTAAGTCTGCTTCATTGCTTCCTGGAAGTTGGGATGTGAATTGAGAAAGAAATCACCAAAAAAAAAAAAAAAAAAAAAAAAAAAAAAACCAGCCCCAGTTCCAATTTATCAGAAATAATCAACGAAGAATTTCAGTTTTTTACAAGTTAGTTGAAAATCCCATAATAAATTGTATTAGTCACCTGCAACTTAGATTCAAAGTCCTCCGGTGACCAGTTCATTGAGTTACACTCGTGGTTTAACTCGAGTTCTCCAGCAACGACCTGCAGTCAAGTACATAACATTTAGCTTAGCACATAACTCAGAGACAGCAGGTATAAACAAGAGTCATATAGATGAAGATGAGCATCAATACAATTCAACTATCTAGGCTGATCCAACCACCATCAACTTAATCACAGAGTAACAAAGTTTTACTATAACAGCTCAAATGTACAAATACAATGTTTCACATGTTCTGTCCATTATTTGATGCATCTTGTAGATCCATATGGAAACTTTCTTTCCCTTTTCTTTTGACTCGCAACATAGAACTAACTCAATTGTCGTCGAATTTCATTACAATTTCTGGCTAATCAGCTTGATTTATATGGAATCAGACTTAATATCAAACTTAACCAAGAACAAAAATAGCATACTTCTGATTGATAAATTAAATTTTAAAGACAAATATGCATAATGGAAATCGCACCCCTCCAGCACCAGCAGCCATGGAAGGAGCAATGAGGACATTGGCTTTTCTCAGAACATCAACTGCTTCAGGAATGCAGGGCATGTTTGAACCTAGAACATTCAAAATGGATCATACTCGTAATTTACTAACAGTAACCGTGAAAAAAATACCAGCACAAGTTAAAAAAAAAAAAACACACACACACACACACGCACACACAATGCACGTTTATTGAAAACTCCTACCTTCTACTACTATGCGACAACCTGAATTAACCAAATTAATGGCATCGGATTGATCAATTTCATTCTGTGAAGCACAAGGGAATGCAACATCACACCTCTCACTCCAAGGTTTTGCTTCATCATAATACTTGGACCGAGCATAAGTCTTTGAATAGTCTCTGCACATGCCTCGTGTTAAAATAGTGGAGCCCTATAGTTAAGAAGCAAATTTGGTATTTAGACGTTGCTAAAATGATTGTCGTAGGCACACACCTTAAACTTCTCTGTTGAGCTTTGATATCTCGCAGAAAAGATATTTTCATATAATCAAATCCGTCCTCATCCACCAGATACCCCTTTGAATCTGTGCAATAGTTTTCGTTACCAAAAGATATTTACTTATTAAAACACTGAATGCTTGAAATAAGTTAAAAGATAGGAACCACATTCTAAACTGTGCAGATTTTGTACTTATTAAAAAGAATTTTACCGGAAACAAAAGTAAAACAAAAAACTAATCCTGCTTAAAATAGAAGAGATGTGCATCCTAGCAATCCATGTTGTAAATAAAATATATGTGCCAAGATCATTGATGAACTACATATGCATTTCTGTGCATCAAATCTCTTGACCTACACATACAACACGAAATGTACGCGTGTAGACAAACATCTATAGAGTAAAAAAAAAAAGATTATGAACAAACTGAAGTAACCCCATATGGATCAAGTATGATTCTTGTAAAAGCATCCACTATATTCCTTTCCAGCTCACCGAGTTCTTGCGAAAAATGATTATTTACCAGATACTGTGATGGGAAGAGCACCATAAGCAATAAGCTTCTCCAAAACATGCATTGCAATTTTTCCAGAACCGCTTACGACACATCTGGGAGTGAAATTCATAGAGAAGTAGGTCAGTTAAATGCATTTCAAAGCTCGAAAGCAATCATGAAACAGACATTTTCAAGCAACTTCTCAGTTGACCATGCATGTAACAAAAATATATACACACTTTTTTTTTTTTTTTTTTTTGCATAAATGAGCATAAAACATTGCTATAGCATTGAAAAGCTTGAACAAACTGAACTCACGGATCAAGCATCGATATGTCCATCTTAACATTGAGCAGTGTATTTGATGATTTATGTTCAGTGTGAGTGTGGTACAATGTTCCTAGACTATGTAATTAGCTTCTCTAGTCCTGTGAAAATCTTGTAAAAGTAACGAACCTTAATCCTTTGAGTTCCTTATTCATGTCTGCAAGTATAAGCTGCGCAAAGAATACCTGCAGAGCACAGAAACCTCATCAACTTCCAAGCTATTCAAGATAAGATACGGAGAACTTATCAAATCCAGCATTAATTTGGATATCTTTCATTAAATAAAGGTTTGGATATATTGGGACTCATAGGAAGGCAACACAAAAGAAACCTAAAATTAATCCCATTCCCACCCTCCCCATATTGAGATCACCAAGGAGCTTGATAACAATTACCAGCCCATATCCAGTAGCTTCAGTTCGTAGGCTAGAACCAGACCAAAATATCCTTGGCCCTGTAAAACTTCCCTGCATAAGTAAGGCATACATATGAAAACATAAAGACAAATCACTTTGTTCTTTTCATAATGAACATACATATAGTAACTCACGTACAGATACATAAATAGAGGTATACTGATATATCTAAAAATTCATCCGCATGTGTGTGGAAGGACACATGAATATACCCCGTCTCTATAAATTACATACACACACAGATGTCAGCCAAAGCAGAACTCACACTTACAAAAGAACTTGCAGACTCCAAGAGATTGCCTAAAAAAGGGTAAATAGATACCTTCCTAAAAGTATTTAGGTACCTGATAATGGCCTGCTAAACGTCTATATTGTCCAAAGAGATATCCCATTTCTCGAGTTCCAACACCCATTTCCTCAGAAGGAAGGTCCTAGATAATACACAAAGAATAAAATCTAAAGTGAAGAATATGGACATAGATACAGAGATAGAGTATTCCTCAGATTACCTTGTCAGGACCCAAATAGCGATAGATCTCATTCATGAAGCTTTGGCAAAAAACGCATAATCTGCCAGGGTAAAACATACTTCAGAATTCCTGAGAAGGTTCTTACAAGCACACACACATTATGACTAACTAAACCACAGCCTTGACATACAACGTTAAAGATTTTACCTCATTATCACTTTTCCCTTTTGGATCAAAATCACTTCCACCAGCTGCCCCTCCTATTTTGTATGGCGATAAAGCATTCTTTAAAGTCTGTGGACAAGAAAAAACCAGCATGCTGGTGTAGCCGTCACAAAACTAAATTCATTCCCTATCTAAAAGCCTAAGACATATCAAATTTTTCAATAATCCCGTTTCATATTTTATTTAAGGGGCTGTGTATGACTATGCATCCAAAACCCAACCCCGCCTCACCCCCCCCCCCCCCCCCCAAAAAAAAACAACAAAACCCCACAACCCTCTCACCTATCTTGAAAGCAGGACGAGTTCATGAACTACAAGGGTCCATGCTAGTTAGTCAGATATGAAAATCAATGTGAAGGTAAGATGTGTAAGCTTAGCAAATTTTGACATTATGTTATGTTACATTGTTACCCAAAAAATAGAAGATAATTAAAAAAACAAAAAGTACCTGCTCAAATCCAAGGAACTTCGCAATGCTTAAGTTCATTGATGGATGAAAGCGCATACCACCTCTACATGGACCCAAGGCCTGATTAAATTGCACCCGAAAGCCTCGGTTGACATGTGTCTCGCCTCTATCATCCACCCATGGAACTCGGAAGAGAATCATTCTCTCAGGTTCTAACAAGCGCTCCATGATGTTGACATAACTGAAATATGTCAGAGGCATTTCATTAAAATTCTTAAACCCCAGCAGCAGCAAAGAGGAAACAGAAAAGAAATATAAAAAATAAAGGAGGGAAAAAAGAGAGAGAGAGAGAGAGACTACTGTTTTTTCATAATGATAAAGGGAACTTAACTGAGAATTTTTGGCAATCACCCTTTCCAGGGCATGAACTACTTCTTGCACTGATTGTATGAACTCGGGCTCATGAGGATCCCTTTTAAGTGCAGCTTCGACAATTGATCCAGCCGTTTTCGACATAAGAGCTACCGTTTAAAGAGAATTCCAAATAATTGAAAAAATTATAACATGATTAAAAGACACTGAAATCTGCATGGACTACAACCATAGTTTAAATTTATCAACCATTAACTCATTAGAAGCCTATCTGACTGCCGCATTTTGAGATGAAAAACAGCACCAAAACAGAACTTAATAGAGAAGGATCTCTGAAAATCGAACATCACAGTGGAATAGAAATTTAAATGCAAGCCCCAAATATTACAGCCTGATGCGCTAACCTTTTACATAAACAGGTTTGTCAACAATAATCTTATCCTTGGAGGCCACCTGAAGCCGAAGAGCCTCTTTGTGAAGTAAACTGTTGTTGTGCTCCTCCAATGCACTCATCTGCATGTTCCGGCTGCCCTCATTTCCATAAGGGTTCCTTCTATGCTTCCTACCATACTCTCTACAAACGGAGCAAAAAATCCTTGCCGTCCCCTCCTTGACATCAACATAAGCCCATTTGTAGGTATCAGCCCATTCCTCTCTCCATCTTTTGACAACCTTCTTTTTCCTCTTTGTCGGTTGTGTTTTCGACAAATCTTGATCATCATTAGGGAGTTGAGATACCATTACCATATGCTTGCTCTCATCATGATCTTCAGCAGAAGGTTCTCGGGATGGGCCACCAATAAGAGGCGTGTTAGAAAACGAAGGATCATCATCCCCAGGCCCAATTTCTAAATCAATTTCTTCTCCAATCTCCCTAACCACCAAGTGATGTCTCTGTGCCTGCTGAATCAGGTTCATGTCATCCATTGCAGAATTCATCCCTAACCCACCGGCCGGTATCAACATTCAGCATGTCAATCTTGTGCACAAGTCACAACATGAACTCTGAAATGCCTGTTAAACATCATATTATTAACTTCTGTGGCTATACTGTCCTAATTCAAATAGTCAACACGCAATTAGCTAATAAACAGATACATAAATAAATACGTAAAGGTAAGAATGCCATTTATTTCATTCATTCGGACCAAATTGTTTTGGAACCCTACCAAAGAAAAACTAAATGTTCATAGCATCTTTGGCCGAGTTTATCTATCGAAAGCATGAATCTTCACAATCAGCACCAAAAAGAAAGAAAGAGGCATGACATCTTCACTCAAACCCCACAGTTTCCTAGCAACTAATAGCAATAGAATATACACGAGTTCAACAACCAACCACCATGTTGTAACTCTATAAACATCCACAAAACTGCAAAACCCTTAAACTTCTTAGTTATCCTGATATTATCTCTTCCATCCGCACCATTTAAGAATTTAGTCTACTTAAAAAACTCTCTGATTGACAAAAATTTCAGAATTATTGATGGGAAATAAAGACATTTCTCTCAGCCAAGTACAACAATTTGGAAAACTTCTGACAAATATTTCATGGATTTTAGCAGCCAAAAGAAGAAGACAAAACATGCCCAATTTCCATACAGTTAGTTTCCTCAGTGTGCCTTGGGGAATCTCCAATCCCAACCAAAACAAATATCAATTTAGAAAATCTTTCAATTACGCCAAAAAGAAAAAAGAACAAAGAAAAAAGAAAAGAAAAGTAAACAGACCTCAACAAAAAGAATCATTTTCATAACCACGAGCTTTTAGACAAGACTCAATAATCAAGAACCCATATCTACAGTAACAACAATTCCTCGGCTTTTGAAAATAATCATGTTATAGTCTTCGATTTCAGATATACCCAGAAGTTAAATTCTAATTTTGAAGCAGACCCAGAAGTTAAAATCGAGGAAGATTGCCAAGTACCGTTTGGATGGAGGAGAAAAATATGCACTTTGCACACACTAGAATTGCAGTTTCTTTCAAACTAGCTTTTTTAAAAAGCACCGGTCTTTGCTCTAAAACTTGAATTCGCTGAAAACACTTCGTAAAATTCTTGTAAACTAAGTGAGATCTTGCTCCTGAGGTGTGGAAAATTTGACCCTTTGATCAGATTCTTGAGTGAGAGACTGAAAGAGAAATTATAGAATAAGAAAAAGAAACTTTTTTTTTTTTTTTTTTTTTTTGGCTTTGAGGTGGGTGATTTCCTTGGAGTAACTGCAATTATTTTTGTGCAATAATATCTGGGTAATTCTTTCTTTTTTATTTTTTATTTTTCCCAAATGAGATGGGGGTTATTTATAAGGGCATGGGCTGTGGTAGAGACCCTCTGAGGGTCTCTACCATACATCCCTATTTTTTTGGACCGTCCGATTGAATCGAACGGTTAAAATATTAGTGATTTACTATGTTTATCATACACCTTACCTCACACAATCCCTCCCATCCAAACTCTTCTCCGTCGCCGCGATCTTCTCGCCGCCGGCAACGGACGCCGGTGACAAACTCCCGACGCCGGCAACCCACCTCCGGCACCCAGCCCCGGCCGCCGGCGACCATTTTCTCTCTCTTCCCCTTTCTCTCTCTTTCTTCTCTCTCTTCCCCTTTCTCTCTCTTCTCCTCTCCCCCGACGCCAGGCGACCCACCTCCAAGGCCCCTCCACCCACCGTCCCCCCAGCCCCCTCCGCCCCCTCCTCCGTGCCGGCGACCTCAGCCTC